>LQNS02277100.1:17763043-17799597 GCA_001587735.2 Parhyale hawaiensis
TTGCTACGGAACGATCACATTGTATATAAGCTGCTATTTTGTTTAAGTTTGTTGGAGTATTTTACTCAAGATGTTACTTCGGCCTGTCTATATAAAAGACCTAAGGATGACAGCACGATAAAGGATCAATGAAGAAAAGAAGAAAATTAAGAAGCAAATAAGAGAAGAGGAGATTCCGCACCGGCCTAGAGGCAAGGAGCTCCTTGCCTAGAGGCATTAGGCAAACGTATAGGTTATTGCGTGAATTCATTACGCACGGGTCCACTAGTTTCTAATAAAGGGAAATTATATTTAGCTACCTATAAAGACGTAAATCCATTAAGGAGTCTGATTTTATATACCTCTTTGAAGGTAAATATAAACATACCGTTACACAAATTTTTCCTTGTGTAGGAGAGAGGGAGGGAGGCATATTGAACACTTTTGGATAATAGCAATAATTATTGCGATTCATATACAATCCCCTTCAACAGATGAAGCTAGATCTTGACAATTATTACCTCCGCCAAGGAGGTTATGTTTTCGTCGTGTTTGTCTGACTGTCTGTTTGGCTATATGTCTGTCTGTCACCAAGATAACTCAAAAAGTTATGAACCGATTTTGATGAAATTTACAGGGATTGTTAGGTATTTTAGGAGAAACAGATGATTAACTTTTGGTGAAGATACGTCCATCCGTTTGTTTGTTAGTTTGGCTGCCTCGTTTTTCTCATTGCCTAACTCAAAAAGTTATGGATGGATTTTGATGAAATTAACATGAGTTGTTAGGTATATAATAAAAAGTAAATGATCAAATTTTGGTAATGAAACATTTGTTCGTTCATTCGTTTGTCATTGTTTTTAAATTTATGCTTGTTAGCACAATAAATCAAAAAATAAGGAATGGATCTTTATGAAATTTTTAGGGGTTGTTAGTAATATTAAAGACATAAATGATTAAATTTTCGTGCAGATCGGTTTGTTCGTTTGTATGTTTGACTCATGTTTGTCATAACGTTTGTTAGCTATATCACTCCAAAAGTTAAGAACGGATCTTCAAGAAAGTTGCACAAGCTGTTATTACTATCAAAAGGCACAAATGATTATACTTTGGAGTTTATACAAAGAAAATTATGGTTTCAGATCCAATTTGAATTTTTTGCTACCGTTGCCTCGCTTGACGGAGGTATGTGCTCTTAGAGTGCTCTAGTTAATACTTTGAAGATTGAAAAATATTGGTATGGTTTTGAACCATCTCTTCAAAACTCCTCTGTTTTTATAAGAAAGCCGCACCATAGGCTCATCGAGCCCACCAGTTAATGAATTTTTCTGTTTATCCTTAACAGTCTATTATCCCTTATTACCTCCGCCAAAGAGATTTATGTTTTCGCCTTGTTTGTTTGTCTCATGTTTGTCTGTCTGTCTTTCTGTCTGACTGTCACCAAGATAACTCAAAAAGTTCTGAACCGATTTGGACCAAATTTACAGAGATTGTTAGGTATGTTAGGTGGAACAGATTATTAACTTTTGGTGAAGATATGTCCATCCGTTTGTTTGTTTACTTGCCTTATTTTTGTTAATGCAATAACTCACCAAGTAATCGATGGAAGTTTATGAAATTAACGTGAATTATTAGGTATATAACAAAGAGTAAATGACCAAATTTTGGTAATGATTCGTTGGTTCGTTTGTCACTGTTTTTAATTTTATGCTTGTTAGCACAATGACTCAGAAAATAATGAATGCATTTTTATGAAATTTATAGGGGATGTTAGTAATGTTAAAAGACATAAATGATTCAATTTTGGTGCAGATCGGTTGATTCGTTTGTATGTTTGACTCATGTTTGTCATAACGTTTGTTAGCAGTATAACTCAAAAAGTTATGAACGGATCTTCAAGAAAATTGCACAAGTTGTTACAACTATCAAAAGACACAAATGATCAGATTTTGCAGTTTATATAAAGAAAATTATAGTTTCAGAGCCTATTTAAATTTTTTGCTACCGTTGCCTCGCTTGGCGGAGGTATGCGCTCTCAGCGTGCTCTAGTTAGTCAATAAAATTTTAAAATAGAAAGGTCTTGAAGACACTGATGAGCGGCGGACACCTGAAATTGACTTTGAAGCCACCAACTACTTAGAGCGAATGTGGCGAAACCAAAGAGGGACTACCATAGCTATGCTAACTACAGCATAGACTATAGTACCATCTGCTAACTACAGTATAGACTATAGTACCATATGCTAACTACAGTATAGACTATAGTACCATATGCTAACTACAGTATAGACTATAGTACCATATGCTAACTACAGTATAGACTATAGTACCATATGCTAACTAACAGTATAGACCATAGTACCATATGCTAACTACAGTATAAACTATAGTACCATATACTAACTACAGTATAGACTATAGTATCATAAGCTAACTAAAGTATAGATTATAGCCACTGCTATTACAAGCGTTTTAGAAACAGTAGTGGCTCCTGTGGAAATTTTCGAATGGTTACTTTGCAGTTTTTCTTAAATATCCTAAAAAAATAAAAAATTATCATAGCTTAATTCTTCTTACATACACAGCAGAGCTAGGGCGGATGCACAAACGCCTTGTAAAGTACGGTAACGTAAACTGTACAGTTCCTTGAAAAAGTACCGATATCGGGGCTCAGATTTTGTCGCTTTCTTATGCTGAACTTCGCCAAGTTATCAACAAAGTGATTTGAACCTCCAAATAAAGCATACCTAAATAACAGACCGGCTCATATCTTAAAGCGAAGAGTAAAAATGTAAAATTTCAGCTGTCACATGGTTACATTCGTGCTTGCAGCTGTACAGTTAGCACGCCAGTTAGCATCCGGCCCAAAAAATTGTAGTAACTGTGCTATGGTATTCCCGCTCCCAAATGCGCAAATGCGAAAGAAACACAATATCCATAAAAACATAACATCGCCTCCTGAAGCTGCAAGATTTTCATTTCTTAATTCATCTAGATTAGATTAGATAGGCGGCAGTAGACGAACCAAAAGGCCTATTTCCAAAAAGACACCGGAACTTACGCCCCGGCCCTCTATGAGCTATTGCCATTATGTTAGTAGGATATCGAGGATTGGAGAAAAGACAGAGAGAGAAAAAAAAGGAGAGGGGAAAGAATCCCTTCCAAAGAGACGATCATGAATGCACGCAAACACGATCAAGAGCCGTAGCTTTTCACTCATTTATATACTCGCCAAATAGAAACCGAACTTATACTGACTCTGCAAGCAATATCAATGGCATCAGAAACACTAGTGGAGAATGAAGTTGAGTGGGCAGTCACCAAGTTGAGCGACCCATCATCAATTGAGCGTATAATCAACAAATTGAATCATCAATGGTCAAGTTTAATAGCCCCATACTGAATCAAACAAGTGATTATGGCTTTGAATGTCCGTTCATGTCTCGTAAAGTCAGGCGTGCAATCAGCAAGTTGAGCTTGCGATCGTTAACGTTGAAGCGGCTACAGTTGTTTAGTCTAACATTATTAACGACGACATTCTTTGAAAAGTCGCCCGTCCCTAGTGAAAGGCTCGTGACAAAGTTAGATTGATTTTTGCATGTGGAATGAGAAACGTTAATATTACAGACTGTCAAAAGTTTTTCATGAAGTACCGCAAGATAATTATGGCCAGGCCGTAATATTGGAAGTGACCATGACGGCTTGGTGGGGAGAAATGACAAAAGAAACGTCTGCATGTAACCCACGTGCGTGTTTTGAAGGTTGCATGTAACGCACCTGCATGTGTTTTATGACTGCATGTAGCCCACGTGCATGCATATTAGGGTTGCATGTAACGCATGTGCATGTCTCTTACGTCTGCATGTAACCCACGTGCATGTCTATCAGAGTTGCATGTAACGCACCTGCATGTCTCTTACGTCTGCATGTAACCCACGTGCGTGTTTTGAAGGTTGCATGTAACGCCCCTGCATGTGTTTTATGACTGCATGAACCCACGTGCATGTCTATTAGGGTTGCATGTAACGCACCTGCTTGTCTCTAACGTCTGCATGTAACCTACGTGCATGTCTATCAGAGTTGCATGTAATGCACCTGCATGTCTCTTACGTCTGCATGTAACCCACGTGCATGTCTATTATAGTTGCATGTAACGCACCTACATGTCTCTTATGTCTACATGTAACCCACTTGCGTGTTATGAAGGTTGCATGTAACGCACCTGCATGTGTTTTATGACTGCATGTAGCCCACGTGCATGCTTCTTACGGCTGCATGTAACCCACGTGCATGTTTATAAGGTTGCATATAGCGCAACTGCACGTCTCTTTTGGTTACATGTAACCCACGTGCATGTCTCTTAGGGCTGCATGTACCCCACGTGCATGTGTCTTGGGGCTACATATAACATACGGGCATCTTTCTTACGACTGCATAATTATAACACAGGAACAAATCTCTTACGGCTGCTTGTAACCCATGTGCATGTCTTTCACCTATTAACCTGGGTCATTAAAATGTGATACTGAGCAAGTGTAATAAGATTCCTCTATTGTACGAGGAATATTCTGCATGTGCCCTGAATTTTCCTAATACTGAAATTATGCTCCTTGTTTTTCTTCTTCCTAGGTATTCCACTACTTTCTGATTTTTAATTTTATTTATTTTTTATTTTTAGTATATTCGCACATTTTTATCTCTCTTGATCAGCATTTCACTTTTACATATACTAGCATAAATACTTTCACTGTAATTCATTTTGTAGTTCATGAGTCGGACTGGGGAATTCTAGGTACTACGCCGCCAAGGTGACCATTCTACCACCCCAGCATAAAAGCAACACAAGCGCGCGCAAAGTGCTTCTGTTGCCCGCAAAGTTATTAAGGCAGAGCCGCGCACTTGCGTAGACGGGAGCTTTACTGATGATAACCTGAGAAATAATATGGCTTTCATTGTCCCGTCAACACGTGGAATTATCCAAACAGGGGGCTCATTCCATCCTCTGGTGTGCTTTGATAGGAATGGAAATAGATGGAATTTAATCTAGATAGAAGAGGGGGTAGATGGGCTTTCTTGCCGAGACAAAGAACTAAGCCGAATCCGATGACTGTTCCATACATCAGTTAGACACTCACATTTCAGTGTCTGGAAGTTTCCCCACTAACAGAGCTTTACTAAACTTCCCTGATCAAGCGATGGTAAAAGATTTAGAGTAGATAGTCGGCAGTAGTTGAACCAACAGGCCCATACTCGAAGAGACACCGACACATACGCCCCGGTGCTCTATGAGCCATTGCCATTATGTCTGAAGGACATACTGTAGAGGAAAGCAAAGTCAACTTGGCTGTAGCTCTACTCGAAAACCCACAGTTAGAAGTCAACTGGTCCCAGAGAAGTGCACGGCTGCATTCAATCACAGATTGGCAAGAGTTAGAGTGCTATCGACGAAAGGCTCTCAGGCAACGACTCGTGCTTCTTCCACGAAGGTTTAGTCGGAAGAAGGGATCAAGGAGCTTCGTCCGTGAAGCTCAAGTCTAATGCTGAGACAGCGCATCAAGATACATTGCCGTAATGTCACAAGTGTTACTCTTTACTTGAATTTTGGCTCGCAGCGCACTGCAAATTCAAAATACTTTTTACACAACGTAAACATTGGCGAAGGAAGACAGACGGGTAATTTCTAAACGCACCTCAATATAGCTCTTCGAAACAGTTATGGCGTCATCATTGCCTCTTAGCACGGCTGGAGATATATAAATAGCACTGGTATCATGGATACGAACATGTGATTTAATGTGAGCGGTCCCTTGTGACGTCATTGCTGTCACTAATTTTCTTGCTATTTGTTTCTGGAGAAATGCTAGTCTATGTTTATTTATTTTTGAAGTTGGCAATGTGACTTGTTGAAACATGTACACTATACATGTATACTATACCTCATATTACAGCTAATTGGATCGCTAAATGGGCAAGTGTTGTAACCCTCATGAAAATTGCAATCGATTCCTTAGGTAATATCTTGTGGGTAATTGCACTTGGCTACTTAACCTTCCACCTTTCGTTCAAAGACAGCGAACGGTTTTCAAAGGGTGAAATCTATTCTTAAAGCAAGCATTGTCAGGCCATTAGCTTACCGGTAATGGACGCTCTAGTGATCTAGAAAAATAGCAGCACTTAGACTGTGCACGGCTGTACAACGTAACGTTCCCGTTGTTCAGCCGTGGCACTGTAGACACGTCGTAGATTAACTGCACTGATTTGCTGCCTGGTTTGATACCGCCAAAGTGCTTTCGATTAGCATTGGAGATCATTATGGAATATCAATCTGGATTTGGAGCATGTATGATCACCTCTAAATTAAATGCTTTTGTTGTTGTTGTTGAGAAAGAAAATTACGAATTTAGTTTTTTATTCATGTTAGGTTAAAAAACTTAGATGGTATCTTCGGATTTTGGTGGCGCGACTCAGTCCACAGCTGAACTAACATTAGATTGTCCGATCGTGTAATATAAACAAAAGTGTGACGTCACTACCCGTCCCATATTTTTTTGGTAGTGCTATACCCGCGCTGGCAGCAGGCTAAAGTACTGAGCTCATGACCCTGAATGTTGCAAGATCGAATACCATACCATGCAAGATTGCTTTTGCAGTGTTTGACGTGCTTACTCAGACCTGATATTTGTACAGCTGCTGCGGGGGTACTGGTCTTTCAAGAAACGGGGAGGGGTTTTGGGTGTGCGGGTCGTTGCACAAGAGCCTTCCATCAATAGCGCCATAGTCTTTGACAATCTTTGATCGACTGCAGCCGTGCTCTCCTCTAGAGCCATTTGACCTATGACCGCAACACGAAAGAGTGGTGTCGGTTTTTCAGTAGTGGTTGACGTCAAGTTGACTATGCCTTCACCCTTATTAAGCTGTCGGATTACCTTATGTTATTTGAGTCACGGCTAAAACCTCTACAGATGACGGAATTAAAAACACACTGGGAGATGCCTAATAGCCATGTTTGGATTTTCAGTAGCTAGTCAATGACATTTGAAGTGCCATATGCTCCGGCACCCAATTTCTGAGATCAATACTTTTTCTATGACAACTTCCATGAGAATAAGAAAATACTTTTCACTGGTTATATTAGAAATCTGTGAAACTCTTCTATAATAATAATGTAATGACAAAATTTACAAACCTTTGGGATTCGTTGTTGAAACATAGAATTTTTTGGTGAAAGAAATGAAACACTCGTTTCTGAATAACAAAAATAATGAGCCAATAATGAATGAATAAGTTTATATAAACGGTGAGTTAAAATTGCATGTAAAATACATATATATACACGAATTCATAAAAAGATAAATAAATAAACAAATTAATTCATCAACAGTTAAATGGAAACATATTTGGTACTTGAAGTAAGGCTGAACGCTATAGCAAAGAAAAAAAAAGATTAGGGCAATATTTTTTTTAAGCGTTATTGAGTCCATTGTTATAACAGGAAATCAATTATCAGACTTTTTGTGCCGTGTCATTATGTTTACTCCTGTTTATTCTGTAATTGCCAATAGTACATAATACAAAATTAATAAATTCGTCAATAATACTTTACATATTTATCTCATTAAATAGTGTATATGCGTATATGTATGTATCACTCAGAAGATAACGATATTTATATTCCTTTATTGTTCTCAAAATACACAATAATACATAAATGATACAATTGTAAAAAGTGACGAAATTTCCACTTGAAACATATTAAAATTCGTCGAGTGCATGCTAATTGAGAACAAGGCTATTAAAAGCCAATATTCGCTTATAGGGGACACGTCATGAATTAGGTATAGCGCCATATACAATATCTTCTAAACATGTGCTTGAAATGTGCATGTGACATCGGTTCTATAAGCTCGGATGGAAGATTATTGTACGCTTTTACGCATTGAAATTTTACAAAACGTTTTTGAGTCTCAAGTCGCACAATTGGTAGATTAAAGCTAGTATTTCTTATATTATAAAGGGTGCTTATATAAGAAGCGGAACAATGTGGTCTTCGAAAAATTCGTTTTCACCTAACAAAGCTTGTCTAAGAAATTTCAATACAAAATATTGGTGGATATCCCTTAGTTTTAGAATAGCTAGATTGCTGTACATGGAGTTAGTGGACTACAATGGGACGTTATTCTCATTTCTAGCAACACGAAGGATAATCCTAAGAACATCATTCATTAATACTGTAATAGGTCGAATGGCATCGTCACTCGCAGCCCCCCAAAACAAAATGCCCTACACTATTTGGGAGTACACAAGTGAATAATATAATGCAAGTAGTGCTTGTCTGGGCACGTATATGTATAGCGGGAGACTGCACATATGGCCCCTTTCGCTTTGCTGAGCTTTTTGCTAAGCTCAGTTATATGAAATGAAAACCATAAATCATTGTCGATAATAACACCAAGGTATTTAAATTTCTGGACCCATTCCAGTTTGATTCCATTGAAAAGTACGTCTGGCAATATAAGGTTCTTAGAAGAGCTAAAAACCATAAGTTTCTTTTCATTGACGTTTGGACTAAGTCTGTTCATGTCCAGCCAAGAAGAAATGTTACCTAACTGCGTGTCAATTTTTTTAATCGCACTTTGGAAATAACAATTGTGTAGATGGAAAGCCGCATCATCTTCAAATAAAGTTGTATAGGCATCGTCAATAAGTATATTATTATCATTACTATTAATAATAATATTTTATTGAAATTGAAACATAAAATACGGTTTAACAAAACCCCCTATTAAGTAATCCAGGAAAGAAGTAAAATACAAGATATACATCTACACTGGCAACAATTTCCAGCCCAATAAATAGTTCATAATTATTCGTGCAACAAGAATATAAAAGGATGCTAAATAAAGCGGGTTCATATGGAGATAGGTCTAAAATATCGTATATAAAATGCATTTAGCCCTACTAACTATACAATGCGACCCACGGTGTAAGTCTAATTGGATTTTTCTGTAAAACTATAATTTCCTGTTAATATAACTTCACATTTCTCTTGTGTGTCGCAGAGTAATCACGTACAATGTTCATAATCCTATTATTTGAGAAACTGTTTGCTTGATACCATTTAGAAACTTACTTTTATTTAATCCACCTTCTATTTTCTGCACCACGATATTAGTCTCAGGCATCAAAATTAGCTAAATATGATAATAAAACACAAATTAACTATCAGTTTATTTATTAATCTTAAAATAAAACTTCAAAAATACTTGGAACATATTGCAACAGCAAACAAGGCAAAATAAACAAGGAACAATAAGCTCATATATTAATGTAACGTCCATTGTGTTTTATGACCTCAAAATGCGGTCATTAACGGAATGAGTAAATTTCTTAATAGCAGTACCATCGATGGATCTTGCAGCGACTTCTATGGCCTCCCACAATTCTGTTTTTGAAGAAAACTGCTTACCCTCTGAATAAATTTTGCGCTTTATGATAGACCACAGATTTTTAAATGGGCTCAAATCTGGAGAATTGGGTGGCCACACCATCAAATTCTGATTTTTAGCCCCAAAAAAGCCAGGTATTCTTTTGTAACTCTGGCTGAATGCGAGGGTGCATTGTCTTGCATGAAAACCAGCTTTTTGTGAAGATCCAAAGTCTGGTCGTCAAGTCAAGGAACAACACATGCATCGAGTAGGGCACAATAATAAGCAGAATTGATTTTAACTCCTTCACGGACCATTGTTGGACCTACAAGTTTATCATTCATAATCCCAGGCCACAACATAATACCACCACCGCCTTGATGGCGGCGAAAACGATGGTGGAGCTTGTCCTTAAATCCGACCCATTCTTTAGACCATCCGTCTGGGCCATCGAGAGTACCTCTGGTCTCATCTGTGAATAAAACACACTTCATATCTCAACTCCAAGAAACATGCACCTTTGTGTCAATGGAGGCATTTTTTCGAGAGATTTCACATTTGCCATAGTCTCCCAGATTCGGTTTCGCGTAGTTTTTGGTACTTCATTCAGACCAGAGCTTTCAAAAATTGTTTGGCTCGTACTTTCCAGCTTTTCTAAGATTTGACATTTAATTTTTCTGACATCCCGCGTGTTCACAGCTTTTATTTTACCTTTATCAGACCGTGTCTTCCGATGATAAGGATCCCTCAAAAAAAACATTGAATTGTTCTCACATGGAGGCCTAAAATCCTGGCAATAGACGCACATGAGGTCTTCTTGGCCGTTTCTTTGACAATGGTTTGCTTCTCTTTGTCTGTTAGATCCTTAGCACGTCCCATTTCGAATATTATTTAAATGGACTAATAGCGTGGCACACAGTATGTTATTGTTAAACAAAGAAATGTTCTGCAACCAACCTCTTCAGAATGTTAATAAATATTGCCAGATGAACTAAGCACACAGTGTTGCCATGTGAAAACATAATTCTCGTCAGACAGAAGATTTTCTATGAAAAATCAATAAAAAAAAATTGTTGGACTAATACCGTGGGTCGCAGTGTAGTTAGGAAATAATGCTTCAGCATTTTCTGTCGAAAGAACAACGGCACAGCATTCCATAGTTTCACTAAGTGGAAGTAAAACTAATTCTTAAATTTAGCAATAAAAAGATTTTGGGCTTGTTTAATGATACTATTTATGATAACGTGAGTATCATTATTATGTTTATCATAATCATCATCATCACCGTTGCTATTACGTGCTTAATTCGAATATGTTACTGACGACTATCAGTCGATTGCGGAGCAATTGTGAAAGAAAGAAGTACACACTACCATCTCACAGCCATAATAGGTAACTGATTCGACCTTTGTACCTTCCGGCATAATAGGTCATTGTCACGCACAAGCACGATATAAATCTCTTTGATTCTTCCTTTACGCATTAATGCAGTGGAACCGTGTAGTTGGTGCGTAATGTAGGGCTTGATAAAAACGTTTTCGTTTGGTACTCGTTAAACCAGTGAAAGCTTTAGGTGTATTGATGTGGGTTGCAAAACGATAAGCGCATTATTTCGTTGCTTGATGTAATTATCTGTGTTTCATACCTTGGGTTGATGGCTAATATTGGGTGGGCCAAAAGTTACTCCTCCATTTGGAAAATTTACTACGCATACGCTATAGAAGAGGCAAATCCCCATTAACCTGCAAGTGAATAAAAATACTAGAAGTTTTTATATGAAAATAATTTTTTTCAAATGCCATCCATTATGTGTATATAATGTATATACATAAATTTTTAAAATGGTAAGGTGATTTTTCGCTCACCCTATATAAAAATAATGTGTGCATTATTTCCCTACTCGACACAATTTTAATTTTTGTAGTCCACACAGTGAATTTATATAGGTAAATGGTCTTGCTCTGACATTCGCATCTATGTACATTTAATGTTGTATCGACCAAAGTTGAGCAATGCCTTTGGTTTTTCCATACCGACTGGAGAAGACATTTTCTGGAGGAATAACTACTGCCAAAAACTTTCAATCCACTGCAAGCTCGAAAATTTTGGGATATGACCGACGGACCTAAAGAAGCTTTTTAATTAAAAAAAATGGAGGTTTGCGATCTGCTGCCTTAAGCCCCGTCTAAAATACAAAACTGAGACAATTTCATATCTTACGGTATAGCTAAATGGGTATTGAGTAAAAACTCTATAATTTGCTTTCTTGCTAGAAGTCTCCATCTATCAGCGCCCTTTAACACAAGTTTTTTTTTAGGTTAAAGTACAGCTTAGAAACGACTCACTTTATTTTTTGTCAGTGCAAAATGGGGCTTGTTAATGTAGTAGCATTAGTCTCTTTGAGGGTTGTGCCTAATGACGTTACCCTAAGTTCAGTGTTCCATTGCTTGTCACAGAATCTTCTTCAGCTCTCACTAAAATTTTGCTGCTCTGTAATAAAGTGAGTTTAACCGCACATTCCAGTGGGAAATTCAAATGCACTGGTTTGTGCTGAAGATAGGGGCCTGCTGGCCCCCCAAAAGCGCACAGATGTGTTAGCCACTGACCGTCAAAGCTATGGTGTCAGAGAAGAAAGACTCATCCCACAACTGCGACCTTTCGGTATTCCCATTTCTTGTTAGGGTCAGTACCCCCGCAGTAACCTCTGAATGCTGAAAATGCTGACTATGCTAGCCAATGCACCTTAAAGGCTCGGTCGTCCTTGGTAGCGTTCACAGTTTGAAATACTCTGTTGTATGGAAAAGCCATTCAAATCAATTTGCAAGATTATTAAAATTTATGACAGATAAATTGTTCAAACTAGATACCGCTGTAAGCTTTTTTTTGTTAATATAATGGTCCCGCTATTACAAATATGCACTTATCCGTGTAGTTTTCATCAAGAAATAAACCTCGTTTTGCTCATGATATGAAATAGGTATACGAAAAATGTTCTGATAGAATTATACATATTCTAGCAATCACTAATAAAGAAATATTATTGTCTAATCATGCTGATGGAATGTATATGTAAAAAGAAATTAATTTGTTAACACATTTTCCAGTAGTAGATAAGAGGTTAAAATTTTCATGAACGGCACGTCCAACTTTTTTTCCTACGATTGGTATACGAAAATTTTCTGCAGTGGAGTATATTTTACCAGAACATCATCACGTTTTTTACGACTCTGTTAAGTAAATGAAATACTCTCTAAGAATCACTAACGGAAAAATACTGCTAATGATATTTTTATTTCAATATAAAATGGGATGCTTCTTAGAGATTAGGAGGAAGAAAATGTCGGTAATAATTGAAAATTAGATCAACACTAGTTCTTCTCAATATGACACAATTAGCTTCTCGAACACTCACCACCGTGAGAATATGGTAACTTAGCAAGCTTCAACACAAACGGCATTCATCATAAAACTAATGGGTTCCCTTGACGTTGTAGGAGTTTTTCAACAAAGAAGAAACTTACCTTGCCAAAGATACCTAAGAAGTTCTTCTGACGATGTTCAGGTGACGTTATGCACGCCACCCAATGTGCGCAGAAGTAATCCTGCGGCTCGTGACCAGCGGGAGAGCTAGTGGCAAGTTATCTCCAAATTGCACACAACCGGTTACAACGGTTTGTCTCGCACTCTTAGGAAGTATGATTCCAATAAGTTGTGTAACTTATCTGTATTAAATCAAAACTTCTGAATTTTTAGTGAGGAAATCTATTAGGCGGAGGTGCATTTTTCATACATCACTATTAACTACGTTTTTTACGAATTGGCTGGAGAAAAAAAATTTCCACCACATACGATACAAGCAAATGTTTTTGAAGATTTATTTTAGCCGTAACAACAGTTTTGAGCAAAGTATGAATTTTTCGGAAGCTGCTGAGGAGAGTACATTTTTATCTACTTTTATAAACACAAAAATTTCCAAACTAGGTTCACTGAGGAAATTCCTACCTGACATTAGCTACTCAGCCTTGCAGATACGAAAAAATAAATTGAAATAGAAGTAATCAAACAAAATATTAAGTTCATTAAATATACTGCCGGAAAACAAAGAAATCTTTATTAAACAGATAAAATTGTGTTTTCAAAGACTCTGTACTAGAATCGCAAGTTTTTCTGTGAAAGTTTTACGCAAAAGAAAGTATTTCTCATGAGAAACCATACAGGAGTAATAGTATTTTTTATTTAAAACAATAAACAATGTTTTAAAACATCACAATCAGTCAGTTTCCTTCTATAACTACTCAAAATTGAATATCACTTATCTTTACCTTCAACAATAATATAATATTATTAGAGGCAAAGTCAGTATTATAATACACTCATTAAATAGATTAGTACAGCACTGACTGTAACACGGCTCGACCTTGCCTGGCCGAGACAATTGGAGTAGCCGAAGCACCTTTCTTCTTGAAGTCTTAACGGGTACTGATCACACTATTGAATCAAGTGGCAGAGTTCGTAGACTTCAGGCATAAATAAAGGAATTAACCAAGGTAACGGCCTCTTCCAGTTTGTTTCCTTTAGTTAGCTTTGTGATTAGTGAATCACTAGACGTCCTTTACATGCTAAAGGCTAAAATTTTATTAATTAAGTCATAGTAGACCTACTCGTGTGAAATCAGCTTACTGAAGTACCCGTGCGGTAAAAAAGTGACAGTCTGAAATCTGTCAAAATCCGTCTTCATTTAATGTACTTGTGTTACTAATATGCTTCTGAAGGTTGGGCTACAACTATTAACTCCAATCGTCGTAAGAGATAAATGCTCTCTGTATTGATTCATCTAAGCAGTACTCGCTTTTCTCACCAAAGATAACACGATGAAAAAATGAGCTTATTTTAGCGAGCAGCATGGAATGACTGAATTTACAGAAATTCTCTCCTGAATATCCTCCCAACCGTATTATACCGTCTCAATTCATCGCAAATTTTGAGTCGAAGCGAAAACTGCAAGCTGTTGAAATAATTCTTGTATCTACTGCATGTGAAAAATCGTCGCTACGCCTGTACTTCGTTGATCATCTACTGAGTTTGTACGTCGTAAACTGAGAACAAACATCGTTTCAATACATGGAGTGAGTTATGAAGCCCAAGTTCATGGCAGAGATAAGAGAAGCTGTAGCTATCCTCATTGTTTAGATTTCAACGTCTGCTGAACAAAAGTGCATTCAGTTAGCCTAAGGGGATAAAGATCCCACATTTGCGGTCTACTGAAGCCTGATCTAATTTTTACTGGTCAATCTCCATGAAAACGGGATTTAATTACAAAATCTGCAACTTGGCCTCTACCTATATCGTTAAAGAGATTGACTCGATAGATGTAAATATATAAAGATATCAACATATAAACACACGACCATGTTCATTATATTGTTTTCATTCCTGTAATAGTGATTGAGCACCTTGTAAGGAGATTATTAATGCCTCCGCCAAGTAGGTTATGTTTTTGTCGAGTTTGTCTGTTTACCTGTCTCTTTGTCAGTCTATTTTTCTGTCTGTCTCTTTGTCTGTCACCAAGATATGGCAGAACGTTATAGACGAATCTTTATTATGTTTGCAGGGATAGTAAGACCTGTTAGGCGGGACAGATGATTAACTTTTAGTGAATATCTGTTCGACCGTTTGTTTGTTGGCCTGTCTGCTTTATTTTTTCCTGGTTACATATCACAAAAATTTATAGATGCATTTTCATGAATTGGCCACATTTGTTAGGATTGTTACGAAGAGAAAAATACAACAAATTTTTAGGTGATCAGTTTATTTGTCTCTGTGTTTCATTTTATGTTTGCCAGCAACATAACCGAAAAAGTTATGAACAGATGTTTATGATTGGTATCTGTAGGAATAGTCAGAAATCTTAAAAGGCACGAATGAAACCATTTTGGTAATGATCGGTTCTTTCATTTTTTTGCTTGAGTGATGACTGGCTTAGTGTTTGCCAAGATAGAGCTTAAAATGTTTCGAACGCATTTTCAAAACGAGCAAGAGCTGTTATTAATGTCAAGAAAAAAAATTGAACAAATCTTGGAGGCGATAACTGGCCTCAGGATAAATTTGAATTCTTTGTTAACTATGCCCAGCTAGGCGGAGGTATGCGCTTTCAGAGTGCTTCCCTATTCATTATTCTCAATTAATATTCTTAATATCATTATCCATAATATTTTAGAGCATTAATATTATTGTTAACTTGTCTACAATATAACAAAGACCGATGTGTATTTATTTCCTTACATTTTTATTTGTTTATTTATAAGTATGTTGTCTGTCCATTCCTGCAAAGCTTGAAGAAGCAGAGAGGCAAAAATTATGCCAGGCTGCAAACGCTGGCCAAAGCTTAGTACAGCTTTAGATTTGAATGCACTTTTTGCTATGCTAACATTGAAATCGATTCGCTAATTATATCTGAAGCTTCTCTTGGAGCTCTCTCGTATCCTGCTTCTTGGCTTCTTCTAAGAGATGATTATGTTGAATTATTATTCATTTAACTTAATTTCATTCGTCGACAAAACAGCTTTTCCACTGGGAGAAGAATTTCAAAGTATCTGTTATCCTTTCATGTCCATGATACCGAGCAAAATTAATATTTTGCTGGAGCTCAATTTTATTTCTAGCAGGATGGTATAGCTTAGCGTCATCTGCAAACAAAATACTGATTTTACTGCAATGTTAAGATCAAGATCAGTGATGTTTACCATGAGCAGAAGGGGCCAGGCACGCTACTATGCGGAACGCCAGATGAGACCGGCGTCCAGAGGCTTGTCTCACCTTGCAGTTTCAGTCGCCGCTGCCTTCCAGTGCGCTAAGCACGGATCCAGCTTAAATAGACTCCCACTATGCATTTGGCTTCTAGTTTTTTCATTAACCATTGATGGAAAACTTTGTCAAATGCCTTTCGGAAATCTGGGTAAACGAGGTCCACATTTTTTTAACTGTCTCTGATTTCCGTAATTTTCAAAAAAAGTCCAGTGAGTTAGTTAGGCAAGTTCTTCTATCACGGAAGCCGTGCTGGGGATCGGAAATGAGTTGGTGAATCTTGAAGGGATCAGTGATCGGTCTTCTTCAAGAGGCGTCCGACAGTTTTGCACACAACCGAGGTAAGACTAATTGGTCGATGGTTACTGGGACTTTCCTTATCCCCTTCCTTTTTTGTCAATTGGGAACACGTTAGCAAGTTTCCCATCCTGTGGAACTTCTCCAGTGCTTAAAGACCAATTGAATATTTTTAGCAGCTGCGTGGTGACGACTGGGGCCGTTTCCTGCAGGACACGAGGGAAAAGATAATTTGGGCCAGTGAAATTTGTACACATTCAGATGGGTCAGTTCTGGAACGACCTCATGCTCCGTAAAAATACATCTGTGTATTAGAGCAACTGGTATCGGCACTGGTTCTGAACAATCCGTAATATTTGCAATGGTAAATACCAAAGTGAAATATTCGTTCAGGATAGTAGCTTTGTCTCTGATCACAGGTGATTTCCACGTCGGGTGTTCTGAGCAGAACTATGGTTTATTTATTGAGTCTTTTTTCATTTGGATGTTATAGAATACCTCTGGGTTGCGTTTTGCCATAGCGGCTACGGAAACTTCAGTTTTCCGTTTAGTCGTCCTGACATGGTTCTTCACTTTCCAACAAGTCATTCTATAATAATAATAATTAGCTTTTATTAAGAACACAATGGGTTCACAAAATATGCTTACAAGCTTACAAGTACAAACAAAGTAGCCAAAATTCAATCTAGTAATTAGGCCCAGTCACACTAGGATTGTACCTATTCTACTAAGTAAGATTACGCTCCCAGGTTTTGTATAACATTGATTTGTCGCCTGGTAATTTTTGACTATCCGATTCATCCAGAGGCGTTGAATTCTGTTGCGAAATCTTTTTGTTAGGACATATTGTTCGGCAGCAGTCTGGATGTTCCTCTTAATAATATTAGAGCATTGTTCAACCCTGCAGTCTGTCATTTCGAAGTCTGTTCCTTGTATTTCAGATGCCAAATCTAGGAAATTCGTTCGCCGGTAGTCTGGTAGCTTGAGAGGCTGAGCTCGACTGGTTAGATCCATGTCAAGATTGAGAGTAAATTCAATCATGTTATGATCTCTAAGCCGGTGTTAGCGGTTGGGTCAACAGTTTCATGATCGGGTGTAGAGATCACCTGATCTAGAATATTGTCGTATCTGGTGAGCTCATTAACGAGTTGCGTCAGCTGGTTGTTGCTGAAAAGGTCGAGCAGTTTATTGCCTGGAGCTTGACAGCACAGTGAACGCTTCTGACGTAATGGCAATAGCCCATAAAGGGCCGGGGCGTAAGTCCCGGATGCTCTATGGGAATAGGCCTGTTGATTCGTCTACTATCTAATCTAAGCAAACGACAAAAAGACATTGAGCTCAGGAGCGGCAGCGCAAGGACGCGTACTGGCATACCGGTGCCAATACAGCCTTCGCTTTATAAAACCAACCGTAAACGAGAACAGTATCACCGGTCTTCATTTCGCTCGCAGGTGGTAAAGAGTGCACTGTATGCCGGTAACAGCTGTATTTGCCACAAAGTTGCTAATAAGGCTTTACTTGAGTCACTGTATATGTATTCCCATCTTGTGTACGGTATCATTTTGTGGGAACATTTATTTCGTCACTTATATACATTAATGAATCAGTGACAGCATTCGTATCATTCTCAATGTCAAGAAAGCTAAAAATTATGATACCGAGTGTTGCAGAAGAATCTGACACTTGACACTTGACGTTAGTTACTTTTCAAGTGTGAGATTCTGTGCACCAAGAGGTGCTGGAAAGAGTGGGGAAATGCTGGATGGACGAGATTGCGGCCGGACGTGCTTACGACTTGAAATTCATACATGAACCCATGTATGTTGATATTCGATTGCTGTATACGGGCCCTAGTCCCCTCTCATGAGTACAGAAACCCTCTCTGCGGCTTAACTCTCCTAAAGCTAGACTGGATATTCAAAAACAATCGACAGGGTTCCAGGGCGTGCAGTGCTTCAATGCATTGTTGTCTTATGCCTTAAAGTAGTATACGCAATATGATAGCGCTATGAATGTGCAATGTAGTCTGTAAAGTTCATTGTTATCTTGCATAGAACTAGTTTCTGAACGAGTATGGTGATAGCTTATTTTATAAACACCTCCCGACGGGGAGAACTATAAATGTTTATCTACATTATAATTTTGTTGGTCGATCCATTAGTTAGTTAGTTTCTTAGTACGACCATGACGCTTTCATCCGCATTCAATAGGGAAAATTAGGGTAGCCTTAACATAAGCTTGATACGTACTTTGAAATGATCAATGAACGAAGAAGTTGTATTGAAATTTAAGCTGATGCTGCTCATAGATTTTAGGTAGAAGATGTACTGCACAGTACAACCACGTATAGATATTTAGCCCCACGCGCATCTCTGACTCCGCCCCCTTTCCTTGCTGGCCAGCTGTGGCGTCATCGGAAGACCCACGCTCGGTTATTCATTGTAATCTCCATTTGCCATTTTCGTTTTCTCATTTGATTAAATAATTAGCTCAAAGAAGATGATGCCATTAATGACAGAAATCCTATTGAGCTTTCCGTACCTTTCTAGCACCATAAGAGAATTCTCTGGAGTCTACGAATTACGTTGTTTTATCGTATCTGTTAACGCCGCGTATGAGAAAACCAAGTGATATTAGAGATTTTATGGAGGACAAAAGAAATATATTAACTTTCAAAGACTAATAGTTCCTCAATAAATGTTCTAACTTCCAAAAATTATACTCAAACGTAACTCTATATATCAATTACAGGACAAAATAAGAAAAGCCTGTTGAAACAATTTTTGGCCGAGACCCGTAAATAAAGTCAGTCTGTAAATTTAAATTAGTCACTGCAAAAAAAATTCTCTTTTAGTTTATATTTAAAGTGAGGGATACTACGATAAATTTCATGTCCGAGCTTATAAGTTGTAATCCCATGATGTGGTAGTTCACAGATAAAACATAAAAGAAACTCTCTGATGTAAATAAGTTGTTTTAGATTGAAAATAATAACGCCATTTCATGCATATAGAGGCAACTGCAAACCAATGGCGCGCTAGCTATTAGTGCTTCAATTTAGAAAAGTTAAACCAATATCTAAGCAGGTACCTCACGCTGAACCCAAGTTACATCAATGTAAAATGGTATGCAGATTCTAAGACACAAAGATATTAGTATGAATATACGTGGATATAGCTCAAGAGGATAAAAATGTTAATGTTTTGCTAGCGAAAATGCCGAAGACATGTGCAGCCAATTTACTACGAAAACATGCGGATTTATTGTGCTTGCGCATAGTTTTTTATCTTCATGAAATTGAAAGAGAGCCCATTGCCACTTCTTATTTGCGCAATAATTGTCCTCTAGTTTACATTACTTTCATAAATTCATGCATAATAACAGCACTAGCCAAGCGTTTGGTCTCCAGATGACGTGTCAAAGCGAGCTGCACTGAACAGTCGCAAACTGGTCAAGCGATGCGACGGGGCGACCATTACGTAGTTGTCCCGTGATGTACTGCCAGACTTGGGACATATTTCAGCCTGCGTATGTATAATACGGGTCCGAGGGCATCATAGTTGAGGAAGAATGCTTTTGTTCTGTAGAGTTTTCACCCGTACCTTCAGTATTAGATAGGGGAAAATTAGGATGATGCGGGTGTGAGATATTACTGAAGAATATTGCTTTCGTTCTGTGAAATTTCCACTGGTTCCAGCTGGTTATTATTATTATAGCTATTACCTATGATTCACTTGCTGAACCAATGATACCATTCACCATTAAACATATGTTTAAGGAACCTGCACAAGGTCAGAACTTACTCCAAAGATAAATTGGTAGTAATTAATGAAGTAATATTACTATTATTATTATTACTCCCTGGTTAGCACCAACACACGTCAGTGACGTCCCTGTGGTGGTTATAGAGCTCACCTGCGCGCTCCCAGTTCCTTAGTAGTCATACGTGTACATTAGTTGACTCCCTCAGTAGTACTGACGGGCCATAGGATATATGGCTGGGATGGATAGGTTTACTTGCCTTTTGTTATTGCAGATGCACACCAACGCAACAGTCACCCAGTCACTTAACTTTTCATTTTTTGCGGTCACGTTGCCGTGGCTACGACTTACGGCACTTGAATGTCATGCTAAAACTATGCTTCCTTGCAAGTTAACCCTAACTCAAAAATAGGAGGTATACTCATAGCTTGACAATTGCCGTTTGTCATAGCTTACAAACCGCAGGGAACGACTATTATTTTAGGTATTCATCATTATTATAGAGCCCCGTGCCAACTGAAGACCTATACGCGATAGAGTAATAGGGTTGTGATATTGTGTGGTGGTTGTGTGGGGAGCCACTAAGTTGCCTTGTCGAATCTGTTTTGCCAGTAGTGCCTTGCCCTTTCTTCATACTCCTGTTGATACTTTGTTCTGATCCATATCTTCTTTCCTGTTTACTGTTCCCCTTTGCTATGATCCTGGACCCGGATGCTCAAACGCCTTGCAAAGTTACAAGCACTGTAACTGTACAGCTGCAGGCAAGAATGCAACCATGCATCTGCTTTTGTTTTACATTTTTACTCTTTAGTTCAACGACTGAATGTCAGTTTATTATTTAGGTAAACATTACTCGGATGTTCCAACAACTCTGATCGTAACTTCATGAAAATTGATATTAGTAAGTGATAAAATATGAGCAGTGATATTTGTACTTCTCCAACGCGCAAAAAAGTATGTTCTTTACGATAAAAAACACCTGGTTTCATATCACTAACAACGCAATATTTTAGCTACAAACCAATAATAATTAATCATAAACGACACTGTTGTTCATCACAACGCTCTTGTTCATTTGTTGCTCATCGCAAACGACAATGTGCATTGACGCAAATTCAAACGACAAGGTAGTTTACAGTTAACTAATTTTGGGAAACAACCATTTTTCTATGTGAAGGAACTGTACACTGTACGTTACCGACAAGGCGTTTGTGCATCCGGCCCCAAGCTGAGCGCGTGAGCCCCTGGCATCTATATGGAGACATGCTATACGGAACTCCAGGCTGCCTTATTTGCTTTTTTAAAACTGCGACCGTGACTGCCCTCGAATGTGCGATTACAAGTGAACAACGTATAAAGTGCATTTATACATGGAGTTACTCGCATTATAGGCTTGTTACTAACATTGAGATTAGGTACGTGTAAGATAGTGCACGTAGACAATTAAACATGCAGCAGTGATGGGTGTCATTTATGGACATCCGCGGATGCGGATCTTTAAGGGCTGACATCGGAGAATGCCGATGCAATTGCGAATGTTAATATCTTGACATCCGCAGATGCAGATGTGGATGTTCCGCCGATGAGGATATTCGCCCACCACAAACACACACATCCCCTCTCACGACGGCAGTTTGTACAGCAGTTAATTGGAGAGAAAAAACTTCGATTGGGCTTTGTTGACAGGGACAGTGCGTGCACTCGTTTTAACCTATATACATGTGAATTTGTAGTTTTCATCACTATGGATAAGCTTAGTGTGCAGCGATAAACCTGCACATCGGCGCCTCCTTTGCTGCGGATGCCGATCTTTAGCGGATTTTGCATTTCTGACATCCGGGAATGCGATTGTGGATGTTACGATTAGCTTCCGCGGATGCAGATGCGGATGTCAAAGAAGGTGCGGATGTTCCCCATCACTAAAAGGCAGGATGCTTGTTAGTCACGCATGTAATTACCATATTCCCTGATATACTAGTATCTATTTTGAAGTTTTGTACCATTGTAAGTTTTCCTTTAATTTAACATCTGTGGGTAAACCGAAGGGTGACTAAACATCCCATATAAGATACATGTATTCCGGTCCACACCCCTACCTTACATGAGGTTCACTTGTATAGTGTCCTAGGAAAACTGCCTGGTTTTGTCCAAATGGCATTTTGACTAGTCCGACGCTTGAAATACACCGTCTACTCCTGCGTGGGCTCACGAACGTTATGCAGAAATCTTTTAAATTTTATGGCTTCACGCTGCTGGTTGCGCCATCGCGCATAGAGAAAGCCACCGAAGTTGCCGCTTGATCACCCAGACTCTGGGGACATCGTGGCCGTGGACGTGCTGCCCATCGGCACACCACTCGCATATTGCTAAAGCTAAGGCGAGAGGGTGCTGAGAAAGTTGAAGGTTTCATGAGCAAGGCGGCTACAGCGCCGATGACGACACTGAAAATCGACCGTCCAGATTCGTCTGCGCTTTGCCCAGCCGCCTCGGCATACTCTTAGGCCCAGATTGCATACTGGGCCCACGCGCGACATTTCACTTTGTCAGACTTGAACGCAGGCACTTCCATTTTCTCTCCGCTTCCATCTGGAATTCATTTCAACGCATCGTATTCTTCCACTCTTGAATGAGTCGGGAACAGAAATCCTTAATTGAACGGATATATAGGGAGATCCGAAAAGTACAGTAGTAGCACGACGTTAAGTGAAACGTCAAATAGACATCGGCACAGCCGTAGGTGAGGACCATCGTTGCCAACTGGAGTTAATAGCGATGTCGGATTTAAACTTCGAAACTTGAGGCTATATTTTGCTAAGTATTCTACGTTAATTGTGAGCGTCCTCTTTCCTTCTCTTGAAGAATAGTTCAAGAAAAAACTGCGCTATACGAATTTTTTTGTATTAATGAGACTACAGACGTAGCAAGTGAAAAAACTTTCATGAGTACGAATTTATGATGGTAATGATAGCAGAGTTGCTACAGCGTTTCCAAACATGATTCCTGTAAAAAATGCGAGAGTTAAGAGCATAAAGAATATAAATAAGAGAGTTTGTCTGATCAATGTTCAGTTCGCCTAGTGCCTGAAATGTGCATATATGGGTCGAAGGCAGTTTCAGACAAGTTAAGAGAAGAGTGCTTGGCTTAAGCAGACTATGACGACCCAATCGAATACGTCCTAAGGGCATGTTACATTGGGTGGCAAAATTGAACCTTAAAGGATTAACTTGTCCGTGCTTCAGGTAGATGCGTTGGCTTCGTCCATTGCAAGAGAGTTTCAGGCTTTGATCTTCAAGAAACTCTTACTCCATAAAACGGCAACCCTGTCCAGGACACCAATTCGCACATTCATGTGTTGGAGACCTTAAACTTTAGACTCGTCCTAATCAAAGTAATATCTTGTAATTTCAATGTCATAAATATGTACGGAGGGCCCATTGGCGATCTATTGTTCTTGGCTGGACCACTCTCTTTTACAGCTCTTTCACCGCATTGAATTTGCTTTGTTACAGATATGCGATTTTACTATTGTTAGTGTTTGTAGACTGAGATATGCAACGAATAAACAACAGCGAATACGACGCAACAAACGTAACGTGAAACTGAACATTAGCTCGCAATGCAAAGGCTATTTAACTGTTCTCCGCACTAAGTGGCCAACGTTCAGTTTGACGCATGACACACTTACCCCCTATGGAAATTTATCACAAGTGCTGTGTACTATTTCACTGCCATATATAATAATATATAACTAAAAAGCAGTTAAGCCTCACTGTGTGTTTTGTTAGTGGAGTAATACAAGGCGATAAGCTTATACTACGAGATAACCTCACCAGCCGTTGCTTCACTCGATGTTGAAGTTTATCGGCCATGAATTTGCCAGACGATGAATTTATTGATCGATGAATTTGTCAGGCGACGAAAGTGCTGGGCAGTGAAAATGCCGAGTGATGAATTTTTTTTCTGTGAGATGCATGTGCACGGCTTGTATTTGCTTGGAGGCGAATGTATCACTGTAGCTTTACTCAGTACAGTCAGTACAGGATAGTTTGTAGCCTGACCCTGGGAAGGAATACCATTCATCTTTGTAGGTATGGAAAAATTTCATATGTCCAACATGTGCCCCATAGACTTCGCAACGTTGTTTGTGTGCTATGATTGCATTACATACCACAGAATAAAACGAATGATAAAATCAAATAATGTTAGTGCTTAGTGGTGTAGCATTTAAGTAACATAAATTGTTACTCAATACCCTAACAAATTAATCTGTATGAGGCAAATGAGTAAAAAAATATCACTGATCGGTTATTATGCCGAAAACATATCCGTTTTATTCACTTTTTCTAACCGAACAAGCCGTTTACGACCGATTCTAACAATCCAGCATTGTCAGCAGGTGTGGTGGTGGTGGGAGTTGTCGTAGTTGTAGAAGTCGTAGTTGTAGGCGCTGAATAGTCTGCACGAAGAGATTAATGTTCAATTTTAATTTTATTTATTGGATATTAGACTATTCAAATGTAATAGAAATGCCCATCCATGAAAAAACGATAACATCAAGCAGAGTATAAGAACATTATTACTGTTGTTTAGGTATCCTGGAGAAGCGATCCATCTATTAGTACCACTAAGAAAAAAAACGAAAGTGATGAGATTAGATTGCTGGCAGTAAACAGACGAAGAGGCCTATTCCCAATGAACAGCTGGGACACTCACTCATTGATTTAAAATATTTCTTGAAATTAGGTATTGTCTATAATCTCCTGGCTGAATTACGCTGTAAGGGATATACAGCAAAAGCTGCTAGTAGACATACCTCTTATAAGACAAAACTCCTAGCAGACAAATAAATTTTTGACGCTACACGAAAAAAAATCTTAGGAGACACAATGTACGATTTGAGCTTGGTGAGATTTCTGATAAAAGCGTAAAACGGGTATTATTCGCAATGTTTCTATGGCTGCAAGCAAAACATTCTGACTTATTTACTACAAATATTTATCAAAGTCTTAGTGACAAAAAATTTTAACCTGAGAAACGCTGACAAGGTATAAAATCGAATTTTGAACCTACAGTACGTATTCTATGCGAAAGCATTACTGAAATTGACTTGATTAAGATAATCTTAAAAAAGTCGACAAAAATAAAATTTAACGTTTCGGGATAAATAATCCCTCTATCTACCCCGAAACGTTAAATTTTACTTTTTGTCGACTTTTATTTATTATTAGACTTTTTGCCTTAGTAATTTTTTAAGATAATTTTTTATTATATAATGAAGTGAATTAAGATTTTTGTTTTGATGTTTGGTCTGGTAACATTGCGCCTGTTATTCATATGAATCCACTCTACGTGACTGTGAAGTTCGTTACTTAAATTGGTGCTCTATATTTTATCATTGCCCTCACTTACACTTGACGATGCCTCCCAAAAAAATACGAGAAAACACTACGTGTGACACTGAAAAACAACTTGGGCTTTAACAGGAAAGTGTCCGTTTAGGATATATTCAGCGAGGGTATGATGGCCTGTGATTAGAGTATGATAGTGTAAACTGCTCTATTATTATTGTGGTTATCGAGGGGACTTCACAACCCAAAAAAGGATTGGATTGTTCAGCTCTACGCTCTAGCGCCGGGTCGCATCCCGCAACGTAAGGCTCAGAGCGCTTTGCGCTGTTCCAAGCAGAGCGCTTTTTTGGAGGGTTCCTGGGCGGAGATGGCCGCACTTCAGCTCTCGCAGGGCAGTCTTGAGATTCTTGGATATTACCACCAGAGCTCCGATGACCACTGGAACGACGTCCACCTTCATCTGCCACAGTCTTTGGAGTTCGATGGCAAGGTCACGGTACTTTTCCTTCTTTTCCGCTTTATTGTCGACGATTCTTGTACTATTATTGTTATTATTATATCGAAAAGCTTTTACAACTCAAGAGGCCGACCATTGCTTTTAATAACTGGATGCTCTCGTCAAAATTTCATAATCGTTGTGTGTTGTGTTTTCGCCATCTACAGTGCAGATGTGTCAACCTTTGAAGCCCTTGTACAGGAGGTTCCTGTCACCCTTGTGCACCTGTATTGAAGTTGGAGTCAACTCAACGGACAATGTTCCAAATTTCAAGAAACATTTGCCAGTTTGAAAATTGTATTTAAGCTTTGTAATACTCGGTATTACAGTTTCATTTCACTGTGTATACCTGCCAAAATTTCTACCGAATTTAACGATTTCAATTTCGACCATCTTCGACCCTCCCACCTGATGAGCTGGGAACAGCGAAACGTACGTTGTGGGTAACAAAATTTCTTCTTTGTGCTTCACATCGCATTTTTCAACATCTAATATAATGCCATCTCAAGACAGACAATTATTATTATTATCATCATTAAAACTTCCCGTTCGAACCACCACGGACAGGTAGTGCAACCCAAACGAAGCATCATACATTATGTCTGTACATACAGCTCATTACGACTTTAAAGAACAAAGAGGTTCAATGAAAAATTAATTTTGTTTTAAAAAACTGTTAACAAAATGTGTAAGCGAACGCTTATGAAAAACAATTATATGTCTAATATTGCTCTTACTAAGTGCTCCATTGCCAGCGTTACATAATTATGGATGCGCTCTTTGTACTGGAAAGAAGAAATTATTGCAGTATCCTCTTCACTATTGCAAAAAACTGCTGTTCACGTCAGAAACGGAACCTCTTAGTAGACAGGGCCATGTCCGGAACACAACCCCTAATGTCTATTAGTAGTATTTGCTGTAGAGACTTGCAGCTTAGGCTGCATTGTTACTCTAGTTAATATTTCAGCTTTCTTGTCGGCAGAAAAAAATTGAGATTATTTTCTATCTAGACGACAGTAGTCGTCGTGGCCAGCACGAATTCCCAATATTCCTAACTTTAATTTTCCCATATCTCATGTCGCGCATTAACACGTGCATGTAGCCCGCAGAACTACTTTGACTCTAGCTCTCCTCAGTTATCAGTGAAAGACACGCTGTCTAGAATCGCTTGGTCTTGTATGTATTACGGTCTCGAGCAAAAAAAAAAAACCTTGGAATGTCAATTGTGCCGTACACACACCGTCATAAAGAAACGAATTTCCAGTGCTCGAAACAAAGCCTCGGCTCCCCATACGACCGTAGGTAGAGACTGCTACCGCAGTTCCGTTCAAGATAACACACAGTCTGGCCGACTAAGTCTTTCTTTGAATCTTCCATTACAATGAAACGTTTCAAACGCCTCTGCCCGCACTTCTTTGTTCGATTATCTTGCAGTTGCCTACCCGGGAGACCTAACCAGCAGATTTTGGATATATTGCCACTAGCAAATTGTATCACTGCAGAAGCAACTCCCTCTACGCTAAGCTCCAGCGCCTAAGTAAGTATCTTAGTCTGCTTCGCGATTTCCTATGTACCGTTCATTGCTGACAAAACGTCTGTTATATTTCAACATAAGCGTGTGGTGAACCCCAGTGCAGAAATTGTGACGTGGAAATCTCTTAGTGTTGAGTCAACTGCGAAAATATGGTAATCTCACTATAGTGTCACAATTCGGTGCCCTTTCCTGAGTTAGCTAAATTATTTCCTGTGTATTTAGGAAACATTGATGCTCAAACGCTCAGACACAATTGATAGGTACTCAAACGCCCAAGCCGCATTGAACAATCAGTCAGCCTAAAGTCCTTTTCCAATTCTGAGCGCAATACTTCGATGTCCTGGCAGTGTTTGCTGTTATTTGTAGCTCTCCAATGCAGGTGTATCGCGGTAGTACTCGGTGGTAAATTATAAATGCCTGGAAGCCAGTCTTCGCATAAGAGTGCAACTGTAAAATTGATAGCTCTTTCACATGTCATTATGTACCTTCGCTTACTATATGCATTTTTATTAATTTTATTCTGATCAAGGCACACGCTGCAGATTTCCGCTACGACGTAGCCATATCTATTGCAACTGTGTCGTTCTATTAGCTGTCAATGGATGTCAAATGCCAATGCTACGCTTGATCTCTGCAGCATTATATCATGTGTACCACGTGCGATCCTGTAGTCATACCTCTAGCAATGGGTGCGCATCTAGCTGTAATTATTTAATTAATTTACATGTGCATCATTCTATCATATCGAAACACACTCACCACATGTACGTCGATTGGTTAAAAGTTTCAGCGCATCACGTTGTAGCTACTAACAACTTAAACAAGTATGTGATGCCCAGATAAAAATAGACGTTAGTTCCGTGCTGTAACGTCCAATGCCTTTCATAATGTCGGAGTCTTCCACTCCTATAACATTTAAGCGTCCGCTGCATACTGGATGCTAAAGAATAACTAAATTACCTTGCTGGACGTGATGATTGTTCCTAATCGAAATGCTTTGAAAATAATACCCGTACCGTGCTCAAACATGGTCATGATAGTACTGAATTGCGGTTTTGTGTATTTGTGTAGCAATGATGTATTTATCTTTTGTGTAGTCTAAAGTGATTGTAGGTATTAACACTGTATTTGTGTTTTCTACTTATAACAGGTGCAACACAAGTTACACCCTTTTCTAGAAAGCTGTTTGGTAGAATAGATCCAGTATTTAGATATATATTTAAGGTTTTCTTTATTGTAGATAACCTATAAGGTTTCCTCTACTCTCTACTGTAAACAATAGAGAAAACCTTAATCAGTATCAGTATACTATATAATAATTCACGTCGTGATTTTATTTATTTATTTATTTACTTATAACTATATTTATATCTTTCCTGTCACGCTCTATGGGAATAAAATAGTAGAAAATTCAAATTTCAAAAGGCGAAACAAAAAGTGGGGTACCCTGCAATCTTTTTCTTCAGTATTAGATAGGGGAAAAATAAAACTAATAAGATAGGAGAAAATTCAGATTTCAAAAGGCGAAAAAAAAGTTGGGTACCTTGGAATCTTTTTCATCAGTATTAGATAGGGGAAAAATGAGGAAGCCCAAAGACGGCGGGGGTTTTGGTGAAGTGTTAATTGTTTGCCGTCATTTATAATGACGGCACGGGCCACTAGTGTATTTATAAATACTATATCTATATTCTACCAAACAGCTTTCTAGAAAGGGGTGTAACTTGTGTGCCACCCGTTAGTCGTGCTATACACCTCGAGTGCTAGGCCAGCCCGGTGGTCAATTATTAAAAATCCATATGGCCCATGAGTCAAAAATTTTGATAACCCCGATATAGGGTGTTCATAAATCAGCACAGACGGGTAAGTCGTCAATATTATAGTGAGAAAGTTTGAGACAATTATGACGTCATGGCCGATCACTTCCTTGTTTATATCGCATGTTCAACTTAGTAAAAAAAAGTGTTATTGTAGATTTTTTCTGCAGAACCAAATTTCGTTCATATTATTTTGGAAAATTCGACTACAGCCACAGACGCAGGAAGATACAGGTGCATAACTTCTAAGCTCACCTCTGATCGATCTTTCATTTCAAAACTAGTGTGACGTCATCATTGTTTCTTGATACGACTGGAGACGCTGATATAGCACTGGTATCATGGTTATGAATGCAAGATTTGACGCAACCACCCAATCGTGACGTCATCGTTTACCGTTAATTTTCTAGCAAATTATCTATGACAATTAAGTACCTAGCCCAGAAAGACAAGAAGCAGTAATGGGGCACTGTGGTCTCGAGGAAGACTTGAGGTGCACTTAGAAGTTATGCTTCCCTGTCTTCCTTTATCTATGAGCACAGTGGAAATTTATTGACGTTTGAAACTCTCTGTATGTGATATAGAAATCACTTTAAAAGCACCGTAATTTTTTTTTTTAGTGTACCTAGTTGGTGCATTGGTAGTTCGTGGATTTCATTATTTCTATCAATTCTATCAAACTCTCCAATACATCATATTTGTTTCTCTCATGCAGTTTCAAAGCTAGAACTTGATTACTGACCAGGGCAAAGGAAAGGAATAAAAATTGAATGACCTGTCTGCATGAAAAGATCTCTCTGTCCAATCTTTAGGGGTAACGGTGTGCAGTTGCAAAGCGAAATTACCGTATTTGAAGAATGCAATTTCCCCAGTCTGGTAGCCAGTCTCCACGGTGTCGGCGTAGGCGTCCGTTTTACTGCACGTTTGACTGCCGCTGTTGTAAGAAGCCGCCTGGCAGTTGACTTCGACGAAGCATTGCATCTTGCACTGGCCTGCACGTAATACCTTTCTGTTACTCAAGTCAGTGGGATACCTCATGTTGACTATCGTTCCGCTATGGAGTATAAAAATTATTACCCCTGCCAAGGAGGTTATGTTTTTGCCTAGGGTTTTTGTTATTCTATCTACCAATCTGTTAGCTACAGAACTCAAAAAGTTATGGACTAATTTTCATGAAATTCAATGGAACTACTGAATATTGCGAAGAGTAGATGACGAAATATTAATTAATTAATTAATTTTTTTTAAGTATTGCGAAGCTTTGGCGGAGATTATTGCACTGGGAGTGCTTCTCTAGTATAAAAAATGTATTTAAGTCCGTTCTGCTTTTATCTGTTGATCTGTTCACCAACTTATTTACTCTTTTAAAATTTAGGCCCCCATGGCGTTCGAAGCATCTTTTGAAAGTCTGATTGATTTTGATTTTCATTTTCATCGTTCATTAGTGAGCTCCAAGGATGATGAGACTTTACAAGGTTAACACACGGGGCGGTGCCAAGCTGCAGTGTACCATGGGTAATGAGGCTTGTGACGTCACAAAATTCATATACGTTAATACGCAGCTGTGTCACATGGTTTCTTCATCATTTCATTTGGGCCTCTAGAGGGTCCTACAATCTTTGTAGTTTCACAAAAATACGTATCAAAGCATCTACGAACATTTTTAGCTTTCTGGACGATAAAGTTTTGAAAGAACGCTTATTATGTAATAGAGCAGATGAAATCTACCCGGTAAATGCCCGCATGTGTCACAAGCACTTTTAGAGTCAGGTTTTTCGTTTGAAAAAGGCAATAAATCAAGTGCGTTTTATCGAGAGTAATATGGCATTCTGAACATGGAATCATAAGAGTGAATAACTCAATGTTTTAGATTTATTTTCGTCTTCTACCAATGATCTGCTATCCTCTATAATTTCTAACCACTGCAACAAAAATTGGCTCGGGTGCGAATTACTAAACGCCGAGATAGAAGAACTTTTTAACAAGATTTGTAAAAGAACATTAAGGGACTAGAAAAGAAAATTACTTTCCTTGTGGTGAAATGATATTAAAGCAAAAGTCTATGCATAATACGCAGAGGCCTGACAATTGCTCGCTAAATTAAAAAAAAAAACATCAGCTACTATACGCTGCGCGCGTTGCAGCAGTACACATAACAGCAGTGTCGCGTCCGACTCGCGTTAACTAACTTACAAAAATATTACCTATCCATATTCTCCACACCTAAACTGTCTTACGAAACGATGTTGGTGAAACTGGCGAATGGTAAATCCATGATTTTTCCAATTATGCTGTATTATTTTTACGATTAGGAGAGGGGGATCTATTAACGACGCGTACGCGACGGCACAGCTTAGGGCCACTTACAGACGCTGTCCTACCGAGTGCGTGCCTGTTACAAAAAAAAAACAAATTATAATAAAATTTTTATCTTCCTGCAAGCTAAAAATGTTCGCAGATGCTTTGATACATACACTTTTTTGTGCAACTATGAAGATTGTAGGACATGAAGGGTACTCTGGAGGTACAAATGAAATTATGAAGAAACAATGTAAAATAGCTTGATATTAACGTACCTACCAGGTTTTTATGACGTCACAAGCCCATTTCCCATGGTGCACTGCAGTTTTTCCCCTCCCCGTGCGCTAACCTTGTAAAGGCTCATAATCCTTGAGTTAGATCACAGCCAGTCATTGAAGAGATGATTGATGGAGCAGGGAGTAACAGATTCTCTGTTGTTCTTGAGAAGAGCGAAGAAAACGACGGTTTTTTTTACTATGTCTTTTGTTGGAATCGCTTTTCTGGACCCAAGTCATTGCGGATTTAAAACGATTCTTTAAATTTCTGACGAGACACTCGCTTCAGGAATGCTGGCACCACGGCTATCATTTTATCGAACTATTGTTAGAGTTACCGCTATGCTCGCGTAAAAGGATGAAAACGTTGCAACCTTTTGTAGTACGTGGAACAGTGTTTTCCAATCCTTGTAGTAAATTACCCCAGTGGGCTAATGGACTAATAGTTTCTGGGCAGCAGATGTTCTATGTGAGAAATAGTGGCCTAACCCCAGCAGACTTTATAACCTATGCACGCAGTTCATCTTGTGACTACGAAAAAAAAACAGGTATTGCTAGGTATATGTGAGGAAACACTAACGTCCAGGGACCAAAAGGCCTTACAGTGGGATACCGCCATAAGCAGCAGCGTACTTACAGAGGGTACCACCAGTAGAAGTAGTAGCAGGGTTAGTTAGTGCAGTATTCGCGAGTACCGTGCTATACGCTGCAGTCGCTGGGGCGAGGAAAAAAAGGCTGAGCAGTGCCAGCAGTAACTGCAGCTGGATTCCTTCCATGTTGCAGTCGAACAGGAATGAGAGTATCCGAGACTGCTGAAAACAAAGTTTCTTGATATTAGAGAATGTTGAGGCGACTCGTGCTCGGGTGCTGCACAACTGCAGCGCCCCCTACTTCCAATATGCATTAGCGACGTTTTTCAATACAGCGAATCTTTGTTCTTCCAGTGTTTCCGAGAATTGTAGGCATGGTCTAGTTATTAAACCTAATGTCAGCGGTCATCCCCTTCTCCATATCCAGTAGTCTCGTGTCGGCGTCCTGCATTTCGAAATCTCCGACTTTATCGCCCCAACTCCTTTACAAAATAGACCATTCTTATCCCGATTTTGTGCCGGACTCCGACTCCTGGGACAAGCGGGTGTTTGGCTCTTGCTTCTAGCTATTGTCCGACTCCTTCTCACTCCTACTCTGCAACGGGAGTTTCTACCAACAGGGTGCGCCAAAATTATGTTTGCACCTCTCCCAAAATGGTTGAGACCTCTTCCCAAGCAAATATTTACGTAGGAAAAAAGTTTCATTTTTAGACGAATGAAGGCTTGAAGGCCTTAATCGTGTATACTGCGAAGCAGTCTTATCTTTGAAATGAAATGGCAAGAAGAGCTGAAACTAAATTTTAAATGACTGGTAACTGCAAGCTATTTATTGGTCGCGTCGAAACACAAAGTGAAGAATTTTACCTCCGTCAGATGTGAAGAATACGCCAGGAAAAGGGTTAACAAAATCTGCTCAGTTCGGGTTCTCGGGTACAAGGTCAGTCAGGCAAGCGAGTTCTTGCAATGTTTTGATCATTGAGTCCACACTCGTCGCTCACACACTATTGCTGGGGTATACGTGCTGACTCTCGCTGGAAATGGGATTAGCCAAGAGGTTACAGGTTGCCTCACAAAGACTTCCGTCTTTGGCGCTATTGCTCTGACAGTCTGTGATCGATTGCAGCCGTGTACTCCTCTACCGTCAGTGGAAAGCACGAACCAGTGCTTCTGAGCTTCCCAGATGAGGTGCGTGGTCAAGTTGAATATACCTTTGCTTTAGCGGATAGCCCAAATTCGATTCCGCAAATAGTGCGGGGGGATTCCAATGCCTTCTCCAATTAGTTGAAAAAATAACGTATGTCTGATCATCTGAATGTCAAGTCGTCTGCTAGAGTCTTACGTCACGACATTCATTGGCGCTGGCAGCGAAGAGCCAAGAGCTTAGCTTAGACGAGGAATCGAGCAGCCCTAATTAAGCTACGTCCAGTACCGAAACGTATCCAATATCCCTCAAGGAAATTGGTATTCAAGTATTGTCTAACTAAAATTGTATTGGCTGCTGCACTTAGCAACTTTGCTCTTAAGTTTCTGTTCGACGCCAGTGACCAGTTTTCAAATGAGAGAAAGTTATTTTCAGTGCAGACATTATCCGATCACCACACTATCGATAATGGACGCTTTCATAATCCAGAATGTAAGATTGTGACAGAAGCACTTAAAGCATAAGAAGCAACGTCGATCGATTGACTCCATTAATGCCCGTTATGATTTGAAGAAATGTCCGAGTAGTTTTGAGTGGCGTTGGTTAATTAGATTGGATTTATCGAAACAAAAATCTTCAATTGCCCAATTCAATAATTGCATATTCAATCCAAAATTGGAGATTGTCTCCTAAGTCGGAAATCCGAGACAAAATGTTGTGGTTAAAACGATGATTATGACTGTAGCGTCGTCTTCATTAAGGTTAAAATACTTAGTAGGAGTCTATGTATTTTGTCCAACGGGACTCACACCATGGTGCAACTAGGGTAGTGTTATCCGAGAAAATAAGCAAACAAATAAGTCACAGGTCGTCATACATTAATTAAGTATTGTTATGGGACCAGACAATTTTATTTTTTCTTCGTTCATGACTCAAAGTTCCATATGAATGAGAAAATAATCAATAACTAGACTGTAATATTCTCAAATAAACGAATGAGTAAAAACAACTGAATAATATTGGTACTGATAGCTTAGTGGTAGGTGCGGTTTCCGTCAGTAGCTCATATATATATATATATATATATATATTGTAAAGTCAATTTTGTAAACAAATCTCTCTGTTATTGTTATAAGAAACCCTCTACCAAGAAACAAAAAAGTTCACAACTAGTAACTCTTATTGAAAATTGATATGCGTTGATGTAAAGTCAAGTACTTCTGATATTTGGAAATATAACTATTTATCTATTTATCATGATATTATGATCGTCATTATTGCCACGAGTAATATATATCACCGGACATTAATAATATTATTTATATCGGCATAGTTGGTGCTGAAATTATTATTTGTAGAGATTCCTGGTCGAAGTCGGTTTTGGTTATCGGGTGGATGAAGTCGGAATAGCCGGGCGGCGACCTGCCGCCAGATCATTGCCGCTCAGCGTTCATTCGCCTTCTGCCATAGCCGTACTACGGCTAATTAAATACTACAGGTCCTACATACCCGGCTATATTCGATCCAACGGCTGCCTTTGCTCCTTGTACAGTCGTTGAGTCTTACAACGTGGAGCGAGTCTTCCTAATGATGTGAGCCGTCACTAACATTACACAGTCTGCAATAGGCCAAGCGGGTTTCGCAATGATTTTCTTCATTCGCCGTTTCACATTCTTTGAGATGGCTCCCAAAGCTCCAATTACAATGGGAACTTTCTTGACGTCCATTTACCTCGCTCTTTGTAGTTTCAAAATAAAGTTCTCGTATTTCTCTCTATATGTCTCTCTATATGCCACTCTTCGATCCTGCCTCTGCACGAATGCAAGATCCGGTCTTCCCGCTGTTGTCGCACAGTCCGTAGCAATATTGTAGCCCCGCAGCAACGCCACTTCGTGGTTTCCTTGGATCATTTCAAGGCAATATTCATGCCACGCTTTATAGGCTGATAGATAGTAATCATGAATCAGCTTCCAATGAACGGCCCTTGCGACTGTCTCGAATCGTTTCTTATCACTTTAATTGTGAGTTCTGGATTCTGTTTTGTCGTAGCACAATCTGTACGTGGAAGAACTCTGCTCATGGTGGACCTTAGTCTCGACATAGTTTATGAGCAGAGCCTGCTCTTGAGCTGCCGTCATCGTCCCCTCTGTCTCTCTCTTGAGTTCTCTTCTCCTGATCCACTCCCATGTTTCGCTCTAGAGTACTGTCCATGCATGGCTTTCTTCTCCCACCTCGCACACTTCTTTGTTCTTCTCTCCGCCACATAAACTTGTTTCTTTTCATCAGCATTAACAAATTTTTCGGTAAAGATGGTCTTATCTACGGAGCAGTACTCTCTCGTAAGTACCAGCATTTTCTGCTGATGCAGTCCTCGATGATTCATAGTTCTATGCCACCTGCGTCTCTTGGTAGATACAACTTATAGACATCTGACCTGTGATGCGGTGCTTTATACAAGGTCATAATTTTTCAGGATATTACAGACTGTTTCGATCATCCAAATGCTGTTCCACTCAACAACACCCGCTCTGTATCTTGAGAGTGGCACTGCCCATGGCACTCTGTATTCCCTCCACTTAATTTATATTTCAACACTACCCGTATTCTGCTGAAGCACTTTTGTCTGATTCTGCTCTTCATTTCCTGCTGGAGGATGTCTTGAGATTCCAAAATCTTAACTTAAGATTTTACGAAGAAAATCAAGCAAGACTGGCCTACCTAGTGAAACATGGCATCGTAGTTAGTTAACAAAAGTTAATTACTAGATGAACTCAGCTAGAAGAAAAAG
>LQNS02277100.1:17801806-17820691 GCA_001587735.2 Parhyale hawaiensis
GCTTACCACGCGCGCACCTGGGAAATGAGCTAGCGACAATACTGCGTGGTCACTCTTATAGACTGGGGCCTAGGTGTGGCTGCTACAGCACACAATGGTGCACATCCACAATCCCTCTGTACATACTTATGTATATAGCCTGTCTCTTCGATTTCTTACACCGCATATTGATCTGGAAGGATAATACTTTTCGACTAGGTTGCTTTGACTGGGCAGGTGTTGAGAACGCCAAGCTCCATTCTGTCGTCAGCAGCTCTCTTCGTCCCGGTCTGCACAATAGCCCTCTGTGTCTCTGCATTTGAAGTTTCATGTCAATAATGCATCGTTTAAGCGGTTACCCATTTTTATCCTGTTGAGTGCAGTCTTCGATGGCATCTTTGAGATCACGAACAAGTGCAAAAGTGGGTGCTCTGTAAGATGCCTCTTTTTATTTGTACGATGAAAAAGAGCCATTCTCACTGCAGTTAGAGTAGTCCTCCATTGCTACATTGTTTCCTGGCTTCACTCTACTGTGCGTGCAGCGGTTCCATAGATTCTGAGACACTCCAGTACTATTACCTCACCAAGGAGGATATGTTTTCGACGATCGAGTTTGCCTCTTTGTCTGTTTGTGTTTTTATTTGTCTGTCTGTCATCAAGATAACTTAAAAACAGAGATTGTTTGGCATGTTTGGCGGACCAGTTGGTTACTTTTTGGTGAAGATTCCTTCATCCGTTTGTTTCTTTGTCTGCCTCTTTTTCCTTAATAATAATTAATAATTAGCTTTTATTAAGAACACAATGGGTTTACAAAATATGCTTACAAGCTTACAAGTACAAACAAAGTAGCCAAAATTCAACCTAGTAATTAGGCCCAGTCACAAATATTGGTGGNACACGAATGGCATTGAGCAGCTCAATTTCAGACAGGAGATAGAAAGAACTCTCGACTGCATTGGAACAGAGAATTTAACAGATTATCCTTGTACAGTATGATTGAGACACAGCGTTTCATTTTAGCTGGCCTGGCCAAGGGGCTTGTAACAATAATAATAATAATGCCATGACTCAAGACGCAATGTACAAATTTTTACGAAGTTCGCACGAATTATTAGGTGTATCACGAAAAGTGAATGACCAAATTTTTGTGTTGATCTGTCTATTCGTTTGTTTGTCTCTGAGTTTGATTTTATGCATGTCAGCCAAGTACTTAAAAAAGTTATAAACGGATCTTTATGAAGCCTACCGGAATTGTTAGCAAGATTGAAAGACAAAGATTATTAAATTTTGGTTATGATCAGTTGGTCTGGATGAGTGTTTGCCTAATGTTTTTCATCATGTTTGTCAGCAACATAGCTGAAAAAGACATGAACGGGCCTTCAAGGAAATTACAGCAGCTGCTAATCTTATCAAAATGCACAAATTGTCAAATTTTCGCAGGGATAAAAGGAAATCCTTGTTTCAGAACTGATTTAAATTTTTCGTTAAATTTGCCCTGCTTGGTGCAGAAATGAGCTCTCACAGTGCTCTAGTTGTTATTACTCAGGAAAAAACTATCAATAGGTCTTTGCTGACCGTTAGCAAAATTTAGGGCAAGCTAAGGTTGGAGCAATTTAAAGATATTTACGACTATTTTCTGATGAAATTTATGTGTAGTGCACTTTGCAATGAACCAAAGTTTGGGCAATATTTCATAGAACTAATACTGCCTCTTGAGTACGATATACGAAAAGCAGGATTTAACTTTCCACGAGTAAGATTGTTAATACAGAGGTGGTCAATGTCCGTCGAACGCTTACCGTGCTTTATAATAATGAATTAATGATCAACCTTCTATTTTTCCAACGCGTGTAGGTCTTCTTTTTTTACTGGTTGTACAACTAGCGCAACACTTATATAAAAAAAAGAAGAGTAATCAAATATATAGCAGTTTCGAAGTTGCATTTGGTTCGAACTCCTAGAACAGAACAGAGCCTATCAACCATTCTAGAGCAAATGATAACAAGGGGATCGTTGAGATCAAACGGAATAATCTATCAAATGCGTCTACGTTTATGTACAAAATGCCATTAGGGGTGTTCGAGAAATGAGAAGCCATTTCTAGACTTCAACTCCTTGCCACTTTGTTTAAAAGAACCAATGACTAATGGTGCTCCTAATGTTAGTTTAAGAAGTTCATTAGAGCTGAATTATGGAAGATAGTATATTTACATTTTTAGGGTTGCCAGTAAAGCAGTACTTGCATTTATTGATAAGGCTGTTTAATATCAGATGAAACTTGCTTGCGGAAAATCCTAAACAACTTGTGTGGCTGCAAAATTTCTACACCGGTTCCATTTACGTAGGTGATATTGTAATTGGTAGAAGATGGAATTTAGCAACAAAAAAGGAAAATTAAACGTTAATGTGTTGTGAAACTGGTACTAGCTAGTGCCTCCCTCAGCTTCTTTAACGTGCTGAGCTTGTCTGTTGAATGTGTTGTAAGAAATTTTAAACAAATGTTTTTTATTTTGAAAATTTTACCAGTTTTTATACCATGTATAGTATATTCGAATATTTCGTAAATTTGGTGTTAATCTGCAAACGTCGAGCGCCAAATAAGTGTTTTAACTTTTAATAAGTTTTTTTTTATTTTTAGCTAACGGTTGTAATCGATTGTTGTGCGTTAATATTTGTCATACGAGAGATCAATAAGGAGAATTATTTTATCCAGTTATGTTTTTCTTATTGTTATCATCATACAATCATTAAGTCGCATTTTCTATTTTTACAAGCAGTTGTTATCGGTTGTATTATGTTAATATTTGCCATATCAGAGATCAATGAAGGCATATTATTACATACATTTATAATATTCTGCTTGTTACCATCATGAAATTCATAACGATCGTTGTAATTAATAAAGCAATATCGTTATTACTGTCATGTATTATTTAGAAATGATGGTTGGTGATTTTCCTTGATGTCTGTATCAACTGTCGTTGTTGGCTTGCAATCTTTATGCTTCTCAATTACCGAAGGCCAGGCTGATTGCGAACAGCGGAGTAATATTGGAGGAAAGAAAGGCAGACTACGTTAAATCAATAATTCAAAGTCGATTTAGTTAACTGACTTGACCTTTGTGCCTTCCAATACTACATTAGTTCCATGTCACGCATGCGCAAGAAAAACAATTTTTTTTTCATTTTCGTTGCCCGCTATTGCATTTGTGCATTGTCGTTGATGTGAAATGGAGCTATGAAGAGTCAACCAATTTTTTTCATAGATACAATTTTTTTCTTGCCTTGCCAGTTTAATCATTGATATGCTAAGGCTGATGTTCATTGCCACCACAAGTCCAATTTACATACATCATGTGCTTATTTGATGCAAGTTTTCTCTGTTCGGTATTCTTTGATGTATTGATGTATTGAGGGCTAACATAATCAAGTTAAAAAGTTAACTGTTCGGTGGTTGTAAGCCAATAATCAATGTCCCAGCACAACACTGGTGCCTGAAGTGGGGAGGCAACATAGAAGTGATAAGTTAATTGTTAGGTTGCGCGAGCAAATCTCTTTCTTTAAGCACACCAGTGGTCTTTGAAGTTGACGTGCATGTAACGTGTAAATGACATGTCCACTGCTCAGTTGTTCCATGCGAATATCCCTTTTCTTAGTGCGCATAATGTTCTGGTGCATTGGTGTTGCGCTCATTATTGTGGAAATTTCTAGAGCTTGGCATGGCCGTGTTGTGATTTTTTTTTTTCGGTTCCTTTGATTCCAGCCGAGGAGCAAATATTGCGAAAGTTTTTTCGACAGTCTTTTGTCTAAAAAATGTTGAGCCATTACCAGCACACTTCTCAGCTGAAAAAGCCCGAGGATTTCTAAAAACCATGAAAAGAACATCTAGTCTAAAGCCTTGTGGTATAACTTGAGTAAATAAAAAATTATTAGACCGTGATTGCGATGACTAGCGCTAGAGCAAAAATGCACCAAACGAAAGATTTCCATTAGAAGTTGAATTTTTTCGCTTTTCATTCTGTGAAATGGGTATATTGTAGAGGAACGTTGTAATAGCTTTCTATACATTCGAGCAATTAAGTAGCAATGAAATTATTATGCATGGTACTATATTTGACGAATGTACTAGTAGAGAAGATGTCCTGTGTATAACAAAATTTTAACTGGAACATAAAGTTTAATTTTCTCAAAAAAGCCCCGCTCAATATTTTTTCAAGACGACGCAAAGCAAAATTGCTCCAATGAAGCAATTTTCAGAACTCCATCAGATGCTTGATTTTTATCATGGTAGTGAAATATTTATGAGAGTCTACATAGTGGGGAAAATAATTATTTTCCTAAATCTGCTTTTTCAATAGAAACGGGAAATTTATTCGAGACAATGAACGAGAGAACGTCCTGAAATGGAAATTAGAAACACGTACTATTCTTTAAAATATATATATATATATATATATATATATATAACTTTTTTAATAGAATGCATATATATATATACATATATATAGATCTATTAGAAGCAATTTAAGAAATTTTGATACCCACGACGCGCGTTTCGCGTCGTTTGGAACAGCCGGTATCATAGTTACACCTTCCTATGATAACCTCTCTAAATTTCACAAGATTTCAAGAACTAAATTTAATAACTTTGACGCTCCCACCTGATGAGCTGGAGAACAACGAAACGCGCGTCGTGGGTATCAAAATTTCTTCAATTGCTTCTAATCGATCTACATCTATGCCATTTCAAGAGAATATATATATATATGTATCATACCATTACATCAATGCCCACGTCATTTACTGAAGAAAGGAATAAGATTTTCTATACATTTCGGTATCACTTCATGAACAAAGCAAGACAAAAATAAGTTATCTGCGTTAGTTGATTAGAACACGAAAGATGAATACTTCCTTAACGAATTTGTTAGCTAGGGATGCCCTGTTTGAAGTATTGAGACTAAATGCGCTTTTTCTTACTTGGTAATAGAAAGAAAATTTTACCTTGAAGAGAAAAAAGGTAAATTCATTTGCAGATTAAATGTAAGAATAACAATAATTTTAACTACGGCCAATATGCGCACTGTGCAAAATTGTAGAGAAGAAGGGATATTTTTTTTTGTGATTTAAGAAAAAGGAGTTTTAAAGAGCAGGTTTACTATACCTTGTATACCTTATGAGTTTTTGGACAAAATCCGACTGAGGTTCTTCGCATTATCTCACGTGTGTAGAATCACGATGCTGGGTTTGTTCTATTGGGTCTCAGCTAGCAACAAAAGGCAGAGCCAGCAGTGTACGTAACTGTTGATTTAGCTCACACTATTTTTAAAAGAGAATCCAGGAAATAGTTGAATTTATGTCTACCATATCAGTGACATTTCAAATATTCCGCAGCATTTTAAACACAGTTCCCGTACAGTGAAGTTATTGGAATATATTATCGAAGCTCCTTGGAACGCGTATATCACAAGTTTTTCCAGTCCTATCTGAGTGTCTATAGACCATACGTTCATTCTCATTCACAGTGATACAATCCAAAATTTTCCAATGTATGATTGTGAAGCCTATAGAGGTAAAATGATTCAGAAAAAACTATATATGAGATTAACTCTATTATTTGCAAATGACGAAAGAATTGTTGCTAAAACAATATGTGAAGCAGAAGAAGAAAAAAGTACTTCTTCAGGAGGGAAAAAGCTTTCATAAATAAATAAAATTATGTTTTACAAAGGTTCTCAAAGAGAGTAGCAGGATTTTCTATATATATATTTGATAAAACACTCAATAAGAAAGTATGAAACAGTAACAGTAGTTCATCATTAACTACAATAAGCCAACATATTAAAAAAAAAAAAAAAGAATGACATTCAGTCGTTTTTTTTTTTATCTGAGCAGTATTCAACTTCCCCCCACCCTCACTTCAGCGACCATAATTCAATAAGTAGTAAGATGTTATTTTAAGAGGAGTTACACAATTATTATGAGATCAAATTCAGGCAGTCATCAAGTCATAGCTTATTAATTCAACACGCATATACCGTCAACAGAAATATTACTCCTTATGTTCCATTATTCATTATAAATTTTAGGAGCACCTATGCACGTACTTTAATCGTATAAGATGTTGTCAAATAACTGAAGGATCGCCTGTTACCAGAAGAACTACACCGAGTCTCGCAGGGTTCTGGAGTGGCCGGTAACAAGCGCTTGTGCCGTCCAAGTACCTTTCTTTGCGACGGCTTCGCTCTGACTGATCACATAGTGCAGTGCCAGGAGACAGCACTTGCATGTTTAATGCATGAAACTGAATGTCATTGGTTGAAAAATTTTATACTGTGTTGCCAGATATGTGGTTGTATGACAGTGTTGCTGACTAACGGATGTCAAGGCCGACGCAGAAGTTGATTAACCCTTTAACATATTAATTTTTATCTTAATTCTCTATAGTTTGGTAGCAATGACATACAAACACTGAGAGCTGCACGAGTATACTTGGGTTAGTTCGTAAGGGGTTAACCGGGTTACTTGCCAGAGCGGCCATAAATTTTGCTTGAGTACAGCAGTATATGAGCGCATGCTGGCAATACCGTGCTGAAGTTACTGAAATATTTAATATTAGTTGTAGCTATATTAGTCTGAAATTGGATCGAAATAATTTATTCAAAATAGCCAAATTATGTGAAGAGTAAAAACAAATAACTACTATTGATCATGTGCAACGTATTACAGCAAGTGATTATGGTCCCTATAACGCCCGAAATATTTCTTTAAATATACCATTTAAAAATACGATATTATGCCTATATATATATATTTAAATATTCTGATTTCAATCCCGTTAACACCTGGTATTGACTAATTATCCTGCCAGGATAATAGAACAATACCGTCCTCTATTTTGTTTAATGTGTTTAATATAATTATGAGTGCGTGTCTATAAGTGCAAGGCAGCATTCCATGGCCTTGCGAAGGTTAAGGTAGACATAGCTGCGGTATATATTCAAGACACTACAACCATACCAGAGTATTCGAGCAAGAATCTCCACCAATGCAGCACACCTACAGCGACAACCATGAATATCTGACACTTCCGGTCACAGACGGATTTTCCGCGGCACCAATGCACTCTCTATTTAATTTCCAAGCGAAGACTGCAGTTTTTCTACTGTAGCATTTCCTCCCCTATAACAGAAGTGTGTATTTTAGGTACGAAGATGAACTGACTGATGATTTTTCAAAGGGTGAACGAGAGGCATATAAATAAACAGACTGAACAGACTGATGACCATGCAGCAACGCTGGAGTCATCTTATATCATTCACATATTTTTTTTCAAGTGAAATAATGTTGAAGAAATCCTTATCTATGAACACTTTTTAAATGTGCAATATCAGGATCGAAATTGATGGATAGAAAGTGACGTTGTATTATCTGAAGCTATGTGTAGTTAATTCAAAATTTTGGTATGACATACGCAAATTAAGTGGCAGTCGCCGGGGAAGTTGTATGAATCTAAGATTCGATTGACGCTTTTTCTCAGACGGATAATGGTAATTGCAGATTGACTGACAAGCTGTGAATCTGTAGGAATTTAAGCCTATGCACATTTTTTTAAGAATGATGACAATTGATAAATTAAGCGACAGACAGTAACTTTACTTTCATATAAAATTCGAATACTTTTTCACCCACTAAATCGTTGTTTGTCTCACTGAAACGAGCAACGGCGTGGAAACAATTTATAAAGACACACACACAGGAAGGTTATAGAAATGATCGTACTGATTTTCTATTTGAAACCGTGAAGAAAATTATAGGAAACTGACAATCATCGATAACATAAAAAGGCGTAAAATTTAACTGGATCATGAGGGACATGTAGTCGGCTTGTAAGTAAGATATTCAGTACTGGGGACCATGACCATGATTTTTTCGGTTGTGAAAGCGTGCATGTTCTAGTGCACCCTAATGCCTAGACAAAAAATTCTATAACTTTCATTTCTAAATAAGTTAATGCACTGGGTGATTTCAATTGATGAAACAAAATTATAAAGAATCATTGCTTGCATTATCCTGCATATCTAGTGATTTATAGTTTAATAGTTTTAAGATACGGTACATTTCGTTGTCTCTACTTTGTGTGCTGTATAATAGAAAATGTTTTGAAGGATAATATTTATTCTTTACAGCTTTGGGACTGTACACTGACAGGGCATGCATAGTGAAAATTATACAATAGTAAATTCCCTCTACCTTGAGGTATGTAACAAGATATAGTTGGAATTACGATATTAACAATACTAATAATAAACATGCCTCAATTCTTTTATGTACGTTGGAATTTGAAAACATGTTACACTGCCACGCTCTCGCATGCTTAAATAAAACAAGTATTGAATGACATAGATTTCTCTTTCGTTTCGTGCCAAGTTAAAAGGAATATATGTTTGTATTTAATTCAATATCTTTGTATTCATCAAAGTAATATTCACAGAAAAATGATCGAATTTCCAGTATTTGAAGTCGGGTCTCAAGACTACAGCACTCAACATGCTTCAGAATCCTTTGTACCTAAGACCTATAATTCCAATAAGACTTGATTTATCTTCACAATCCCTCCCAGGAGCAGAATAATTGACAGAGAAAAATTAATAGAGCGCTGCGTTCGCTATCTCGGGGGTCTGAGGTTCGCTTCCTTGCTTGGGAAGAGATATCTTGCTATACAGCGTCAGTTTTTCTGATTTTCGCTGTCCACAGCAAGGGCACTGACCCAACCAGCAATGAGGCGGTAAGGGGATTGTAGTTGCCATATTATCTCTGACTTTTACGTTATATGACTAATAATTAGTAGTCGACTGCAGCCGTGCACTCCTCTAAATCTAGTTGACATTCAACTGTGGCAAAAACAAGTGCATGGGGATATCTTAGTTGGGATTTATGGTCAAGTTGATCTAAACTTTTTTCGTAATTAGCTTGGATATCACTGTAAGCTAGTACTTTTATTGTCAAAAAAATTCGCTTGCCCAAAAATATGAAAGACGCAGTAGTTTGGGCTGTAAATATATGCTTATTGTCTACGGAGGAGTGCTCGGCTGCATCCGACCACATATTGTCAAGAGCTATGGCGTTAAAAACAAAAACATCTATGCGACAACCTGATACCCCCGACTATCCCTATTGGTAATTCAGGTCCGTCGCCTTACAGTAGCATCCGGATACCAAATGCTGACTCGGCAAACCAAAAGCTTTAAAAGTATGTATACCTGCCTGATCAGCAGACTGGAACTCGCTCCTTCCGCGGCTGCGAGTCAACACTCTAACATCCTGCCATACTGTGGTTAATAATCAAAGACGAATGAATGATTTTGTTTCTGATGTCGCTACTTTCCCATGCTAATGACGTCACAGATACAGAAAACAACTGCTATTTGCATAGGTGAATGACTTTATTTGAAGTTTAACAACTGTGAAACGTAAAAGTATCTTCTGCAACGGGAATTGAAATGAAAAATCTTTTCCGCTTCGATGAAGTATTTTTTTTTTTTCGATGGTTAATTTAATTTGTTTTATCATTTCTGGCACGCTCTCTCAGCTTTTTTACGAGAAAATCATGAATTTTCACGTCAGAATAATTTGTTTTTGTCACAGAGACGCGAAACTATGCATTGTACCTTTCATTCTGTATCGAGGAACTGCCAATAGTCTAATAGGCTGTAGCTTTAAAATATAATGCAGTTGGCGCTTCGTATTTTAGAAATGAGTTTTGTGGATTATGGATTTAAGTTCTCCTCTTTGCCACAGATGAATTGTCGAACACGATACTCTATTACAACGTATTTTCTTATGCAAATGTCTACTGAGTTGAATCTTTGGCAACAGATCACTATGAACTTAGTGATTAGTGGAGAGAAATGTATATGGTAACGATATTAGTACAGTAGAGTTAGAATATTCTTGTACTAATTTCTAAGTCGCGAAATACAGCTACCAAATTACATTTACATTACTGGGCTTAAAGTGTCTCATATAAGCCAGTTGGAAACGGGTTCGTGCACCATGGGTTTCACTTACTATTGGCGCTCTTTAGTGAGTGTAGCAAGAGCTTTGCATAAGACGAGTGGTACGAATAACGAAACCTGGGCGTCTTCCAAAAAACTTTAAATTTGTCACAGGATTTTTTTTACATAATTATAGATTTTTCACACATACTGTATGTAATTTGTATGTTTATATTATACATACTCTGTATATATGTAACTCATATATATATTAGAAAATCTCGAAACTGACTAAAGAGTTTAGCATCAAAATTATTGTAGAGAAGCCTAAAAAAACTTTGCTGTCCTAGATGAGTCATATAAGTCAGACGCGAGCATTTATGTGCGCTGTGGAGAATTTGGTCCTCTAGCATTAGACTAGGTGCACAAAATAACATACTGTAACGTTCATGTCGGCTTTAGAACTTGATAAGCGTTGCTTGTTCATCTATAGATATTATATATTAATACTTATACACGGCAGACGGATCAGCTCTTTTCTCTACACGTACGGCTCTACGTTAATAACTTCGCCATGATGTATGCTGAGAGCAGAACCAGGACATAGTGTGCTTGCGTTGCTTTTATGCTATGGTGGCCTAGTGGCATTGTGGCGGTGTGGTGGTCTGTAGGTTCTCAGTTTGAGTCCGTGACTTAATTCTTTGTACATAGATAATCTTATACCTTGACGCCTAAAATGGAAAGTATGGACATTAGCTCACTCCAATCCTTTAAGTACGACAGGGAATCTTTTTGGACTTACAGAAGGCATGTTAGTCTAAAGGTCTCTGTGCCGTATATAGCTGACGTAAAATTTGAACTCTTTATTTTCATTAACTATCTAAAACTCTACGGAACGGAAACCACGTTCAGCGCCAGATAAACGCTCCAATTTTTTTTTTTTTTTTTTACACCAACCGGGAGCTTTTTCAGCTTTTCCAGCTAGAGCATATGCTCTACCATATATAGTTTTCGAACATCCATGTACTACCATCTACAATATATAATATTCAAACATCCATGTACTATCATCGACCTTCGTTTCCTGACAAACCTTAACCAACAAAATATTGCCTCCAGCGAAATTGACCTAAATATACTAAAATCAACGTTATGTTTCTGTCGACATCTCTACCATTTTATTTCCTCATCCATAATCGACCTTAGTCTCTCATACACCACTATATTCTATCATAATGACAACCATTATTTCCGACTGGGTTATTGTACCTTTCTAACGTTTTTAGAAACTAAACATAAAAAATTTCACTGCTACTGTTAAGTACTTACCTGAAACAAATATTCAGTGTACAAATGTTTTATGCAATGGAACAAGTAACAACTCTGACGTCATGGTTACAGCGAATTTTCTTGCATAAATAAAGTACCACCGAAATACCCTCTCTTGTTCCTTCGTCTGTGATGTTATTTATCATTACACTTACTGGCTTCTCCGGCAAACTCTATTATAGGCTCCAGATCTGGACGGGACGGTATTAGTTGCTGTCACCCAACAACGTGACTTGGGAATCACTATTTCAAACAAACTACAACACCGTCAGCAAGTTGACAGGAGTGTGAAAATGGCAAGAAGAGTACTAAGATTCATCACCGGAAAGTTTTGAATACATATCCAAGGACAACATCACTCCCTTGTACAAGGCATTAGTGCTGCCAAACTTAAAATTTGCTGTTCAATTCTGGTTGCCTTATCTGTGTAACGATATCGATAACATGGACAGAGTCCAACGCAGAGCAACGAAATTGATACCTCAGCTGCAAAATAAGCCGTATGAATGTCGCCTAAAAAAACTGGGTGTGATCTCTCTCACTAGCAAAGACGACTCAATTGGCAGCTAATAGAAACATTCAAGTATTTGAATGGCTTCAACGACGTACTTACAACGGGGCTCTTTGAAAGAGACCTCAATGATCGCTTACGAAACAACGGTCAAAAACTCAAGCATAAAGCTCGAAGAAGAACCTTAAGTCAGCAGTTCTTTCCATATTTGATAGTGAGTATTTGGTATAGAGTCCCTTCCGACGTTGTAAGGGCGTTCAAAAATCGTCTTGACATACATTGGGAGAGACATCATCCACAGCTAAGAATTCCTCTTCCAGGAATTGCAAACTCATAACGGCTAAAGCTTCCTAAATATGAAAGACGCAGTAGTTTGAGCTGTAAATATATGCTTATTGTCTACGGAGGAGTGCTCGGCTGCATCCAACCACAGCTTGTCAAGAGCTATGGCGTTAAAAACAAAAACAACTATGTTACCTTAATCCGTCATCTTCTCTCTCCCGCTCCAAATACACAGCTTGACATTTCTAAGTTCCGCATATCAGCGGCTCTAGCTCGTGCTGGCGTGCATTCATGATCGTTTCTTTGGCTGGGATTCTTCCCCCCTTTTTTCTCTTCACTTCTCCTTTCCCCAGTCCTTTATATCCTACTAACGTAATGGCAACAGCTCGTTGAAGGGCTGGGGCGTAGGTTCCGGTGTCTCTTTGGGAATGGGCCAATTGGTTCATCTACTGCCCTCTATCTAATCTAATAATGTAATATAATGGCGTTGATATTTAGTATTATCCAATTATTCGGATAGCGGACTGATCTATCCTCTATTTTATTTAAAATCTGCTTAATTCATGGGTGTGTATTTCTAGTACAGAATAGTACTCTAAAGTCCCGTGAGAGTTGAAGTAGACATAGGTCTAGCATAATTGTTCCTAACCTTTTCCGTTCTTGACTCATTCCCCTCCCCCGAAATTAATATCCCATATGATAATGAATGAAAGAAGAACAAGCATACTAAGTTATGGACAACTGATTCAAGCTAATTTATATAGGACATTGAAATAAAACAGTCATAGAGACCCTGTAAGAGGTCACCTCGCGCGCTAGAAGTTTGTAGCCTCTGCTGTGCAATATTAATGAATCTCACTACAATCACTCCAGAGTTGTCGTGCTGATATGTCTAGCACAATTGTTCCTAACCATTTCCGTTCTTGACTCATTGATCGTGCTGGCAGCAGTACACATGCAGCGAGTAATATAAATACCTGAACCTATTGTTCACGGATAGCTGTTCCGAGACGCCAATAAGCACTCTATTTGATTTGTAAACTAAGATATCACCCTTAACGCTACATCACTTTTTCCTCTTTAAGGGAAGTACGCAATTTTACTAAAGGAAAATGAACTGACTGTAGGAATTCGATAGCGTGATTAACAAGCGGATGAAGAGATTGGGACAAGCATTATAGACCAACCGGGGCCCTGCCCCCTGCCGAACCCGGCCGTTTCGGACCACCCCCGGCCTCGGTTAACTCGACTCACGCATCCGGCCAGGTGTTTTAATCCGCCTCAGCAAGTTGTCTGTATTTTTTTTCTCACATCGGCAACTTCTGAAATAAGGCAATCCTTCAAATTAAACTTAATTTACTTTTCAGAGAGCAGCATCGGAAAAATTCCTTTTATTTTTGAAAAATATTGTCAAAATATCGTTCCCAGCGCATTCTCTTTTTAGAAATCATTATTCTTGCATTCTAAAATCCCCAACGGATATTATTCATTAGCAAAAGGTAATCGTATTGTTCGTCGATATGTCTAACATGATGTAGATGAAAACGTCTATAAATGCAGTGCATCGTATTAATGCTAATGTAGCCCACATCTACACAATGGCTGCTAACCACCCATAACTGAAGGTTCAAAAGTGCACTCACGGATCATCGTTTACATGCGTGTGGTCAAAAATCTTCTCCTGGACGACTATCGTTGCCTAGTTAACCTCAAAACGTACCTGTGTCACCTCAGCGAAAGTAAGATCGTAGTTCAATCCACGGAAGAATTATTGGACTCCAGTAAGAGACTTTGCGTTGTTTTCGAATGAGGAAAGCTGAACAATCTGCGCAGGAGGATATGCATCCACATCCATGGAACCGCCTTTCAGTGTTGTGCTAATTGCATTTGCTCGATCTTCGATTTCATTCCAAATATTACTGCCTGCTCCTCATTTGGTAGCGCAATACAATTGCCTTGCGCTGCCCGAACGCGCAGCATGTAAATTATTAAGTACAATTTATGTCAACGAGTCAACATCTTTCGTCAGTTACCAGAGCAACAGGCGCATGGATGCAACTTTTGGAGTGACTTAAGAGAACTAAATCCGCCAAAAAACTTTTTTTCTTCAAACCACTGCAGACTTGGATTAGAAATTTCCTTTAAGCTTTGCACAGCAACGAATGACAGCTAACAGATAAGTGTACAACTGTCTTAATTACGGCATTGGTGGTTTACTCCCCACATTTCTAATCAAATATTTCGGTGTATCCAAGCTACAGTTGAGCTACTGAGCAGTTATCACAGGTGACATGCTCAGCCTTCAGACCAATTGCCTTCGAGATATTCAGCTGCAAAACGTAAGAAAATGACTTGAAGTGCTAATTTTGTTACACATGCCGATCACTGCCGGGGCATATAATAAAGCAGAAGATTTATGACTGCTTCGAAGAAAATGTAGTGAGCCGAACTCCCAAGCTTTATGATTTCGACCGTTATCATTGAATTTAGGAAAATACACGAAAACATACTGAAAATTTGGATTTTTGAACTGATATTAACAAGTGGAGCTGATAGTAGCAACTAATAATGGGCTTTGAATTGTGATTGAATTGATTCGTATCAGTTTGCTATTCGCAAGTTTTTTCACACAGCTGGATATTGTCAGTCGGAAACGGCCTCTGATACTGTCCGAGGTTTTTTGTCCCCCTCTATAGCTTCAAGCTACAATTGTAAACTTAGAATGAATTCTGAGGGACAAATACATATAAATGAGCGTTTCATTTTGGTTTAAGGATAGGTGTTTTTATAGGCCCGTTCACACGCTCGTTGTTTGCATCACCTTCGTATAGGTACGTCAAATCATCTGCATGAATCGTCACGAATATTGCAAAAAAACGCGTAACCAACCAGAGGAACAAACATTGCAATTTATGAACACGTTGCGTGTGACCGACAGTAATGCACGGTGTGTCGCGCAATGTGGGTTGCTTCGATAGGGACTGTAGATTGCTGTACCCAACGTTATGTTTTCTCGTGCAACATATTTATTACATCGCACGTTACTTGCAGAACTTGTGTGGCCCAACAACCTACCAAAAATGATCTCTGCCAAGTTAGTTTGCTCAGCTTCAGGCTGTGTTATTCCGAATATCTCATCTAATCTAGGGAATCAAACTCCTTTACTCTTTTCAGACACCGACACAGCAACGCTTTCGAATGCTTTGAAGTATGAACGAAGGGCAAATACCTTACGTGTGAAACGGCCTTAATACTAAATCATCAAAAGAAGCGGGTGAATACTCACACAACGAATTTTTCTTCGTTCAAATCATTCACTGGAGTGGAAAGTGACCCTTTATATAAATCACCGCTTTTTTCCTTTTTTTTTCTTGAGAATGTGGAAAGCGACGTGATGGAGTTATAGACCGCTATTAAAACTGCCTCTTCCTTCTCGATTGTCTGAAGTGTGCTGATCTTTATCTCTGTCTGCTATCTGGGAACCATACTAGTCAATAAACGTGGTATCACCTTCACGTCTGTTGTGTAGGAGTATTTAAAATTGTTTTATCGGTGAATAACGTATAAAAGATATAAATTCCAAGAAAAGAATTAAATCAAAGTTACTCTAGGATTTTCACGTCGTCTGAAATAGTTAATTGACGACGTAAACTGTTAAACGAGTCAAGCATAATATATAGAAAGTTCTCTATATAACCAAATTTGCTCTGCGCATTTAATTATTTAGATTAAAATCTTCACTGCCAGGTTCTCTATGTACTGTATGTTCGCCTGAATCGAAAGAACATGTATCAAGTAGTTGGAAGTAAAACCTTGAAACTAAAACATAAATATTTGAGAAATAAGCATGGCATATATTGAGGAATTCCTATGTAACTCCTCCTTGAACTTCGACTTCAACCCCCGGCAACGGCAATGGCCTCGGCCCCGGCTAAGTTGGACATTTCGACCCCGGCCCAGGCGAGACCTCCAAGCCCAGTCTCGCTAAAATGCTAGCCGCGGTCGGTCTACATATATATAGTTACAAGGTAGTGCAATACTGTGGACGCTTGATAATTTGGTAAATGAAAAGGCCGAGCTGTTTTTAGTGATTGTCTTGATAACTCGTCCATTTTCCATCATTATCCTTAACCGAAAAGCGCGTCGAGCAAACCAGGGTTGTTAGCAGTTGCAGTCTTTGTGGTGGTCTCGGTGGTCGTAGTGGTAGTCGTAGGAGTGGTGGTGGTAGCGGAAGTCGTAGGAGTGGTGGTCGTAGTGGTAGTCGTAGGAGTGGTGGTCGTAGTGGTAGTCGTAGGAGTGGTGGTCGTAGTGGTAGTCGTAGGAGTGGTGGTCGTAGTGGTAGTCGTAGGAGTGGTGGTGGTAGCGGAAGTCGTAGGAGTGGTGGTCGTATCGATAGTTGTAGGAGTGGTGGTGGTGGTAGCGGAAGTCGTAGAAGAGGTGGTCGTAGCGGTAGTCGCAGAAGTGGCGGCAGCGGTGGGAGCTTCATAATCTGCGATGAAGAGGAGACAACGTTCACTAATCACAGGAGACGCGGTGCGTATACTACCCAGGTCAAATGTTTAAGGAAAAGATCTTTCTTTTCACTTTTACCTATATGTAAGTTATGAGTAGTTGTTATTAAGTATGATGAGGTCCTACATGTAACTGACAGATGAATACAGTTTAGTGTTACCGACTTCAAACTGAAAATATCAAATGAAATAGTAGCAAATTCTCCATCGCTTGCTTTATTGTGCACTAAATTTATCAATTTTGCACATTTTCCTCTAAGGTAACGAAACTAATGTGAGGGGTTCTTCTTTCTAAACTAAATAAATACATATTTTCAGCAATATTATATATTTCTTTGTCTTCCAAAATTTAAAATATCTGGAGAGATTTAAAAAAATACCGCGTTCTGTATATACATCTAAAAATATTTACCGAGACTCCTGCTGGTGAAAGTGAAGTCAACTTAACCTTACCCCCAACTGAGAAACCCACACACTCGTTTGTGCCTACAGGCTCCAAAGGAATATACGGCTACGGTCGACCACAGATCTTTTAGTACTGTGGCGACAGAGGCGGAAGGCTCCATGCCACAACCTGCACCCCCCAACTCTCCCCATTGCTGGCAAAAGTCTGTAAGCCCACAGCAGGATGCGAACCGGATGCTGACTGATCACGTGATCCGCCGCGAAGAACTTGCCTATACTTGGCAGGAAGGTTTGAACCTGCGGCTTTGAGAGTGAATTACAGAAGCTTTAGTCTGCTGTCATTAATTATCAGCAAAGTGTCATTATTAGTTCTCTCATTGTCAAAATCATCTATGTATTTATGGCTCTCACTTTGGTACAACTACAAATATGGTTCTATCATTGTCGCATGAGCAATCTAAGGGGCACTCGTTAGTCATATGAGCAATTTATGGTTCTTTCCATGGTAGCAAGTTACGATGTGGCTGAAACTAACCACAAAACGTTTCAAGGACCGAGTAGATAAGTAAACAGATTTAATGCATCCACTGTTGCGCTGGCCAGGCTGTTCACCCATTTCATGGATAGGAAGCAACGCGAACATAATCACTTCCTAATGAAAGGAAGCCATAAGAAGACTAATGTGTCTAACCTTTAGACACACCGAGTAATAAAAAAAATAATATAAGGTTACCGTATTTGAAGAAGGCAATTTCCCCGGTCTGAGGACCAGTTTCCACGGTGTCGGCGAGGGTGCCCGTCATGCGGCAGGTCTGTCGGTCGCTGTTGTATGAAGCCGCCTTGCAGTTGACTTCGGCAAAGCATTCCATCTTGCAATGGCCTGCGCATAATAACTCAACCACATTATACTGCCCATCACCACACCATGGAACATTGGAATTAGTGCCAAGCTCATTATTGAAGGTCAGTCTGCATTTATCTGCTTCATGGACTACTCATTGAGAAGTCCTTGATCTGCTTATGCAATATATTTAAAATAATTAGTCTTGGCCGTTAACAAATGATGGCGGAAACCCTGTTTTTCCCCTCTCGTTAATAGGTCTGTAGTCTTTCACTGATCTTATTGAGAGCACTGAACATGCCTGAAGTACCTCTTAGCAGTGGTATGGACATTGGACGTTGAGTCTGGGTCTGTCTCGAACAAAAGCTGCAGTCGTTGTGAGCTCACGCTGTAAAACTTATGTTATTAGTGATGAAAATGGGAAATATATTCGTCAGAACAGACCACCAAAGGCAACAAAAATAAGGGTTCTTCCGCACTAATTAATTTTCTGCGTCAGTTCGTGAAAGCAGAGTACCAAAAGAAACCAAAATGAAGTTTCTTATACTGATCTTAATTTCCTCACGTTATTTCTACGGAGCAGAGTACAGTTGAGTACTTTTCACAGAATTGCAATCTGTTGTAAGATCGTACGGACTTCTTGGTCGCCCCTGCAGCTAAATTCGGAATTAAGTTCCTAGGGCTGTCTAATATTTAGTTAGGGACACAATATTACATTTATAAACTTGATCAGTTGTACGACTCAGATCCCGTCTGGAAAAGTTTAACAAACAGGGATATTTCTTATATTCACGTAACAATGGAATATGTGGAAGACCAGGGTAACACTCGGTTTCCTTTCAACCGGCATATTCCACCTTTCTACCATGCAGGACAGCATGATGCCCCACACAGCAGCAGTTACTTTTCTTTAGCAATGCCAGGTCCGCTGAACGACTTCCGGCAAAATATAAATAAAAAGAGCCACCATGAGCTAAGGTTTCTTCTTTAGCTTATAAACATGTACCTAATCGGAAATTTATAGGCATTT
>LQNS02277100.1:17824287-17844128 GCA_001587735.2 Parhyale hawaiensis
CCCCCACTCAAAAATGTAGCAGTTGCGAAAGTTCTACCCAACTTTTTTTAATGCCCCTTAACATACGTAATAGGAAAGCACATGGTAGAGCCGTGAAAGCGAAATGTACACAGACACCTTCCTATAGAGCCTGGACTATAGGTTTGTTTGGACTGTCTTTCTTGGCCTGCAATTTTTGTTCCTGACATCTACCGAAAGCTACACCAACTGCGAACACGAAGATCACAGAGAACAAGCAAACTACTCTAATATCATTTCAGAGTTATCATAGTAAACTGACCTGACCTCTGCGCCATCCACTTATTGTTCTCTGTCACGCACGGCTACAATACGATATATATGTTTTTTTTTCTTTTTCGTTGCCCGCCAATGCACTGGCGCTCTAAGCACTGGTAAGATACCCACGACAAATCCATTGCTATAATTTCTTCATACAAGCCTTCTTCATCTTTTTTCTTCGCCTTCTTTTTTTTCTCAGATAGTAAAATAATTTCTGACATAATGGCAATAGTTCATAGAGAGCCGGAGCGTGAGTCCCGCCCGCTCTCTGGGGAAGGGCCAGTTGGTCCGTCCACGAGCAGTTATCTAATCTAAATCTCTAATTACGGTACCGTTGTTCGTCGCAAAAACGGCAAGTTCATTTATGACAGCGCTAAGGATATTACGCTTCTATCGGATCCGTTTGCCTGTTTGTTTATATGTCATGTCATTAAGAAAACTCAAATAGTTATGAACGGATCTCCATAAATTTTGCAAAAATTGCTAGGAATATTTACGAAGAGCAGCTACCAAATTTTTGTGATGACCAGTCTCCCCGTTTGTCGGTACGTTCGCTTTTATGTTGGTAAGAACATTACTCGCAACATTATTCTCAGATCATTATTATATTTTCAAGAATTCTTCGAAATTATAAAAGGATTTAAGGACCAAATTTTGGTAATGATCGGTTCATATGTTTGTGTGTCTGACTCTTACCCTCTTAGGATGCTGTGGTATTTCATGTTCTTATTGGATGTTAATCTTTTCATTCTGAACTCTTCGAAGTAATGAACGTTGATAATTATGCACGATGGACGTAGTAACGAGAGCATTATTCGTTTGTTTCATTCTTATCATTACAATACCGGTGTTCCATACAAATCTCTTTCTCTAATCATAACTGTGGTGCTTGAAGTCATGTGCAACATGCAAAAACAAATCCAATCCTGGATTCTTCGCTATAAGTCTGTTACTTTTAGCACACGTACATTATGTGTTTGTGCGTTGAAATGGCGATCTTTGATGTAGCAGTTATTGAAACTGAGTCTCGTCTTTTAGCTGCATTTTCTAATAGTCACGGAATAGTCTAATAGTTTCACCGTCCGGGGGCGAGGTTGCTCAACAAAATGCCACGTCACATTATAAATGGCACCGGTACAGAGACTGCAAAATTAAATAATAATAATAATAACTTACTGGACGCATACTTACTGAAAGTGCCAGACTATTGAACTGTAAGCGGCTGTATGTGCAGTGTGGGGATAACTCGCTATTAGCCATCCCGCTGGACACGGACTTCAACAACACCTCAGCCCAAAATAAGAGACGTGCATAACGTCTCCTGGACCTCGTTCGAAGACTCATCAAAAATGAAACAGTCTTCAAGCAAAAAATTCTGAGCCATAACCAGCGCCCTTCTGAGCTAAAAAAAAAGTCTAACATTTTCAATCATCCAAGAGCGGATTTTCACTCCAGCTGGCTTGAGGTCAGCCTTGATAAAACGATAAAAAACTAACTAGAACCTGCGTTAATTCCACGGAGCAAAAGCAATATTCTTGAGCTGATAGCTCGAACCCGTACCATTAAAATTTCCCCAATTGAATACCGAGGGAACCTGTGAAAATCAGAACAGAATAGAAGAACGAGCGAACAGATCTTCACAAAGATTTGGTCATTCGCTTTTCGTGTTATACTTAACTACTCAAGTAAATTTCATAAAAATCCGCCCGTAACTTTTTGAGTAATAGTGCTCAGAAAAATAGGCAGACAAGCAAATAAACAAACAGAAGGACAATGGTTAATCTTCTGTTCCTCATAACATACCTAACAATCCTTGTAAATTTCATAAAAACCGTTCATAACTTTTTGAGTTATCTTGGTTATAGACAGACAAAAATACAAGCAGACAAACTCGACAAAAACATAACCTCTTTGGCAGAGGTAATAAAAGGTTTCGAGTATTTATTTATATATTTCGGGTCCGCATCTTAAGAAACATAGACTAAAATTTCAGCACCTCAATCAAGCAGATATTCGAACTTAAAATGTAGTATCATATATAGCTATACGGTACGCTCACATAGCATATAAGCTGACTGGAGTTGCATTCAAGTTTATTACACTGTTTTATTCAAGATTTTACTTCTGCATTTCACTATGAAAGACGCACGAGAAAAACGAAGGTGACTGGATTGAGGCCATCACAAAAATGAGGAGCCACCCCACAGGTTCAAGGCCTCCTCCCCAATCCTGCCGAGTCGTTCCGCACTGGCCTATATTAAGCAAACATATCGATTTTTGCCTGATTTTTTTCACGTTTGGGTCGTCTGGGCCCATAATCGCAATAACATGATACCGTCCATATATTGAGAAAAAGATGAACATTTCCGATGTTTCAGTTTGTGAATGTAACTATATATTGTAGAAGAATGCGGTAACAGACATATCTTTCTTAGTGAATCATTAGCAAAGAAATGTATCTGTTTGGTAGAGCTGATGGAATGAACTGGCAGATTAAAAACGCTCTAGGTAGTAAAAACTTCAAATAGAAGCATAGACTATAGCTATTATACCTTAGCTGCCTACTGAAATCGGGCCTACAGGGATGACTCATTCATGTAATTTAAGATAAAATGCTTTCTGATTAACTTAGAGACCTCAAACAAAAACCAGCATATTCATGAAGATATGGGAATCGGCCTTTGGTTGTATTGGCTTGCAGGCGTTTAAGTCAGCTGTGAATGTTTTTTTCTGGATTTCCTTTAGCAGCGTTTTGGGCTTCCCGGTGTTGCAAGATGCTTCATTTGGGTTGTATTACCTGTCCGTGGGAGCGCAGGCGTGAAGTTTTAATAATAATAATATATTTTTGAACAAGAAATGCAGATTTGCCAAAAAAGGCTGTCGGTAGAGGGGATCATCGATTCTGTGTTGTTCAAAAATTATTTAAAAATCTCAATAACTCCCAGAAATTCGAAAGTTTTATATAAAAAATTAATTGCATGCAAAGGTAGTGCATGTAATAATCCTTAGTACACAGCACAAATAATGTTGCTTCATGCGACTCTAGTGGTGTGCAGAGAGAGGCGCTGAAGAGGCTGTGAAAGATACACTCAAGTAGAGAGGCATAGTAAGAATGTGAAAACCTAGACATATACGTATTGAGATAAAAGAAATTTAATGTTTAATTCTATTAGTGTTCTTTAATGCTAGCTTGCAGTAATTATTATTTCACCCTATATTTCGATGTATGACTCCCTGTATCAGACTGAAACTACGCAGTCGAGGAGTTGGCGCTAGCATCACTATAGCGCATACAGGCCCCATGTGTGAGTATTTAGTTTTTACGCAACTATTATTTCCAGGAAAGTCAATTCGCTTATTCGTGAGGAAAACTTATTTGAAACGCTGCAATACGTGCAATACAGTTCACAGAACACTTTATCTTGCTTGTGCCAGCTGGCATCACAACTGCATCATATTGGAAAACTACAATAAAAGCACCTGAATGAGAACATCTTCGATTGGGACTTATCATGTCAACAGTCTCTCGATTTAAGCTAAGCAACTTGACTTTATGTATCCCAGTCGAATAGCTACGTCCTTAGTTTACTTACTGTGTCCTATACTGTGTCCTATATTATGTCCTATACTGTGCCCTATACTGTGTCCTATATTATGTCCTATACTGTGTCCTATATTATGTCCTATACTGTGCCCTATACTGTGTCCTATATTATGTCCTATGCTGTGTCCTATATAATGTCCTATACTGTGCCCTATAATTTGAAGCCTATAGCCATAGCTGGCCGCTGAATGGCTAGTTAGTTTCTTATGCTGCTATTTCTGCTCAATTAAGTCTGTTCACCTATTCATGAGTAAATTTTAAATGACTTGCTTCAATGCACTTCACATTGCGCTTTTTCGACACCTTGGATTATATTAGAAAAACAATAATAAAAGCACATGTATTGGTTTACTTACTGTTTTCTATAGATTCAAGCGCAGAGCTTCAGCATTTTTTCATAAATACGAGTACACTACCACTTCCTTAAGATCTTGGTCGCTAATTGGTGACTCATTCAATCTCATTGTATCACTAAGTTTCTAAAACACAACTCTAGTTTGAGGCAAAGATAAATAGTGTTATTTGCTTCGCTTTAATTCGCCAAGCTTGTGCAAAGATTTTATTGATATGAGCTTTCGAAATATTAACAGGCTTGACAATGCTTACTGAATGTAACGACATGAAATAAATGGTCCCACGAAAGTATTTCTCCGGATATTTAAATAAATATTTGGCGGCGCACTGTCAGGCCTTTTTGCAAACCGCCCTGAAAGAAACCTGGCCAGTGGAGCGTCAAGGTATAGCACAGTCTGTGGTTAAAGAAAAAAGTTTAATTAGCTCAAGAAAGCCACGTTTAACAATTTTCAGGAATTGAAAAGGAAGAAATTTATTTTCATAATTCCTTCAAAATATAGTAAACTGCCGTGAGCGTGTTTCGTCTGTCGTGAGCGTGCTCGTCTGACGTGAGCGTGCTCGTCTGCCAAGAGCGTGCTCGTCTGCCGTGAGCGAGTTTCGTCTGCCGTGAGCGTGTTTCGCCTGCCGTGAGCGTGCTGGAGGAGGATAAGCCGGGCACTGATGATGGGCGGTGCCTCAGCATGGCCCGGGACCGAAGAGGGCCCGAACATTGTCCAGTAAGATCCAGAAAGATCCAGTAAAAGTATTTTCTGAGAGTCTGTGAGTGAAATACAATGCTCCCAGTTCCACTAATTTTTTATGGAAATGGGATATTTCTCCAGGACTACGAACGAAAAAATGTCCCGATTTGGAAGTTAGAAAAATGGAAGTGCTTCTCATTATAAGCAAATATCTCACTCTTTTAATGGAATGTTAATATATATATCGCAGCACTGTATTGATGTAAACTGTATTTATTGAAGAAAAAGACTAGGAATTTCGCTGCGCTTTGGTACAACTTCATCAGCGAATCAGAAAAAAGTGAGATTTTTCGGATAGTTTATTAAAACACGATGCATGAATTTATCCTCGAAAGTTTATTAAAACACGATGCATGAATTTATCCTCGAAAGTTTATTAAAACACGAACATGAATTTATCCTCGAAAGTTTATTAAAACACGATGCATGAATTTATCCTCGAAGAATCTATCAGTTAGCGATACTAATTTCGTTCTTTTAAACTGGTACCAGTAAAAAGATTTTTCACTAAATACGAACAAGGTAAATATTTTCAATATTTAGTATAGGAATGAAAAAAAAAGTTTCACTTTTAACTACGAGCGATAGAGTATTTTTCAAAAACTGCATAGTAGAACATAATTTTTTTTTTATTATGAGAAAAACTTTTAAAAAGCTTACTGTCAGATAAGATGAAAAATTATTCAGTAAAACTCATATTTGAGATTAAGTTCGTTGTTTTGTGGTTGAGAAAGAAATTTTATATACTTAACTGTACATAATAATTTAAACTGAACGACAAAAAACACATTAAAGAATTCTACCTTACATAGAGCACTATAGCTTATTTTAGACGAATAAATAAATGAAAAAAACATGTTTTCAAAGATTCAGTACGATAATAGTAGTTTTTTCCATGAAACTCATCAAGATAACAAATTTGTAGATGAGCACGGAAGACTAATATTATTTCTTTAACAAAAGCCATAGATCAACATAGAAAAGCAATCACTCGGTTCTCGCTGTGCAGCAGCTAACAGGTAATCTCAATTTAATTTACAGCAATTACGAGTGTTATAAAGAACTAAAGAACTATATACACCGTGTCTTAGAAGGCTCTGGACTGGCCAGGAAAAAAAAATAGTAGCGGTCCAAGCACCTTTCTTTGCGACGATTTCGCGCAGACTAATCATATAGCACCGGCAAGCAGCGTTCGTATGCTTCATCAAAGAAATTGGATGTCATTGATTGGATAATTTTCGACGATATTTCGACATCAGTGGAAGCACGATAGCGTTGCTCCATAACCGAAATCAAGGCCGCTGTACATACTAATTTACTCGTATTAACTTTTGGGGCCGGCCAGAATTTTGCTGGAGTATTCCAGTTGTTGTTCGAGTGTTGCAATAATATTGGAAAATTTGCTAATAAATGTTTAATTTCAGTTGTAGCTATGTGTTTACAAAACGATTTAAGATATTTTAGTTGATTTTGCGTATAAGAAAAAGAATAGTTTCTACATATAAAAGACGCCAGAAGTGAACCTATAATCATTATTAATGATCTTGTGCAAACTCTTCCAGCAACTGATCCTGATCCAGGAGGCCCGAAATATTTCGTTTAAAAAATACACTATTAAAGAATACAGTAGTACAGTATGGGATCTGAACAGAATCCCGACAGTCATAATCCTGACAACCAGAATCCCGATAGTAAGAATCCCGACGGCCAAAATCCCGACAGCCAGAATCACGACAGTCAGAATCCCGACAGTAAGAATCCCGACGGCTAGAAGCTGACAATGAACAAATGTTGAAACTTCATGGTAGAGATGAGGTGTGCCTAGGAAGCAATAAGTGTAACGGGAAGACTCAAAGGGACTAAAATAAAACTTAGCCGTGACCGCATGCCGCCGAATGGCGTCACATGGACGAGTCAATGTATTTGAGGGAGGGATCTCAAGCCTGCGTAGGTTGGGTTCTTCATCGTTACTTAAAATGTAAGCAGCGTTATATTCGGTGCACGAGGAACACCATAGGAACAGTTAATGCTCAAACTTTCTGTACTTGACGACATTTTACCATGTTTGGTGCGTAGGTGCAACTCAAGTAGCTGGCCAGTCAGGAGTGGGAGATGGAACGAATTAAATCGAAAAAATACCATGATATGTTTCAGTATGCTCTGTAAGAGCACTGTGAACTGAATAGGAAGTGTAAATGGGGCTTCAGTTCAAAGGAGTTTAATCAGTTCGCCATACCGGCCCAAATTTCGCCGTTAGCGCTGTGAAAGATTCCACTAGCCTCCACTGCAATTTTCTATAGATAATTGTTTATTGCTCAATTAGTATATATCTCTTCATAGAGTTATATACACCTAAGAGATAAAATTTGCAATTTACGACGATTTTTCTGGCGAAATTAGTTAATATACTCGTAGGCTGCTCAGCCATAGCTTCATCGATGTGACGTCATTGATGACGTCACTTTTTTTATGCTAGTCTCTCGTGAGTCCTCCCGTTACGCTTTTTGCTTCCTGGGTGTGCCACACAGGTGTCGAAATGAAGTAATATTTAATAATATTTATTTAAAGATGGAAGTGCCTGATAAAGAACAGTTGTCAAAATCTAAAAAAGTCAATCTCATAGCAGAGGAAAGATTCAAGATCGAAGTAATATTTACAAACTCAAAAATTACTTTGTGTAAAATGCAAGTTGTGGGCAATTCCTGGGAAATAAATATTAAACATTTCGATACTTACGTTCCTGTATCACATTGGTCATCCGTTCTTCAAATGTAAGGTCTGCTTTTGGGTCTAGTTCCTGATTCTGCTCGCAGTAGGCTTTCTGTTTGGTTGTTGACTTGTTGCTCTTCCTTTTGTAATTCTTCAATTAAATTATAAGGACCATTCTAATATTTCCAAAGATGATTTTCCATCTTCTATGCCAAGCTTCGACAGCATTTTATGTGAGCGGGAATCCTGATCGGATGCTGTCATGCACTTGACTTTTGAAACTCTCAGCACCAGTAGTGCGTATCTTTTATATTTTTATCTTTAACAATGAGGTATATACGTACGTTTATCTAGTCTTCCACTTTTTTGAGAATGAATCACTTCAAAAATTTCATCCACTTCTATGCGTATTTAGTGACAGTTAGTCTGAAATATACGTTACCTGGATATTTAGTCAAATAGTTGTAATCAAAATATGCACATATCTATTTGTAACTACTAAGACACTGGCTTTACATGACATTTTACTGAAATCATGAAACGGGACCTGCGCTATGTATTATATGCAGGGCGCTTAAGTATTGTATGTGGCTGTCGGGATTCTGGCTTTCGGGTTTGTGGCCGTCGGGATTCTGAGTGTCGGGATTATGACTGTCGGGATTTTGACCCGGACCCTACAGTATACCTCCAGACCCTACAGTATACCTATATCTATTTAGGTCTACTGCTTGCAGTCCCATTTCATTAACAGCTGTTGTTATCCAAATATCCGGATTTGGGCTAATCCATGCTTTACTTCACTTAATATTTTATTAGTTTATGGGTGTCTATTTGTGTGGGTGTGTTTATTATTGCAAGGTGGCTTCCAAGGCCCCAAGAGGCTTGAGATAGAATCTTGGTTCCGAGCCTCTTCTGTGCCTGGCACCTTTCCCCACCATATTAATATCCCATATGATGAAGACAGCTGAAATGGATGCTAATTCATGTTATGTGCAACTTACTACCTCTGCCGAAGAAGTTATGTTTTTGTCGAGTTGGTCTATTTGTCTGTCTGCTTGTTTGTCTTTCATCAAAATAACTCGAAAAGTTTGGAACGGATTTTTACAAAATTTATACGAATTGTTATGTATATTAGGATGAACGGATGATTATTTTTTTGTGAAGATCCGTTCTACCGTTTGTTTGTTTGGCTTTTTTCTCGTTAGCATTACTGTGTAAGCTGCGGACCGATTTTTATTAAATTCACAGGACTTGGGGCTGCTACTCGGAAAAAATGACCAAATTTTTGTTTCGATCTGTTTGTCCGTAAAATGGGGTAAGAGTGGCCCGAATTTTACAGCTTGTTCAAGGTCAGCATTGAAGAAAGAGGGTTGCAGACATCATTACTATAGCTAGTTGCTACCCTATTTACGTCATTTCCATAACGAGCTGCACTTAGTAGAATAGGTTATCGCACTTGCCCTATTCAATTGGTCAAGTACGACCAGATCATACCAAACAAAACAAAAGTTTCGGGTTCATAACCTACCACATCTACAGCCGCCACGGTAGCAGCATGCTTCCGTTCTCAGCTCTAACATCTTTTATCGCTCGCGGGTTCGATGTTCAGCCATGCAGCGAGCTCTTTGCAGATCTTGGTTTGCTGACTCGGCTGTTGTGTGTGCATGCACGGCGCCGTGGCGGAACTGCCTTCCTCAGAGATGGGGGGGGGGGTCATTTGTTCCTTCCGTCAAATTGGCGCCATAGTTCTCGGTGACCCGAGGTCGATTGCAACTACACTTACTCATCTGGAGCCAGTGGGCCTATACCCGCAGCACAAACCAGGGCATGTAGGTTTCCCAGGTGAGGGTGTGGTCTAAGTTGATTTTACCTTTACTTGTATGTGCCTAACCAACAGACAACAAAAACAGATGCCTTAAAAAATAAATCTGTTCATATAAATGTGGGTTTGGCAATAGTGGGCAGTCACATTCTCAACTATTCATTTTTCTTTTGTTTTCTTTTGCCCCTAGTGACTAAAAATCTGTTCTATGAATTATATTTCAACAAAAGTTTAAGCACTTAGTAATTTCAAATTGCGTAACAGAATAATAAAAAAAAGAGATAATTATGGATTGAAACATTTTTTCTTACCCAGTGATTAACTGTTGGTTAAAAAAATTGTGATACAGTGACTTCGTCTCAGCTTTGCATTTATATTACAGAAAATATCTTGATTCGTGTATTTTCCTTTCAGCCGTGTTTTTTTTAACTATTCTTTGTTAGATATATGCTGCAGGGGATTCCCTCCGCTTTACGATACAAAGTAAAATATGCTAACAATTCCAATAATAAGTAGTGCTAATAATAATAAATGTAGCTGAATTATCTTTCGTGCACGCAAGGATTTGGTAAAATATGATATCGTTCTTTCAAATATTTCTGTAAATCGATCATTAAAACGGCGTGGATTTTTCCGTCTCTCGGATTGTGTCAGGTTCTGAGGAAATTCGTTAGTATTTAATGCAATAATTTTCTAAGCTTCAAATTGATCGTCACAGAGAAATAATTAATGTTTCAGTATATTCGCATTTGGCTTCAGGTATAAATAACTCCACATGCTTTAAAAATCTTTATAATACCTGTAGTTTCAATAAGGAATGTTTGCAAGAACTTCAGTCGAAAATGTCAATAACCCTCGCAGAGGCAGAATTGAATTGTTTAAGTTCTGCATTCGTTACATCGGGATCTGAGGTTCGCTTCCTTGCATATGAAGAGATAACTTGCGATATTCGTCATTGCAGCGCTAGCTTTCATAATATCCGCAGTCCACAGCAAGGACACTGGCCCAACCAGCAATGGGCGGTATGGTAATCGTAGGTGTCAAGTTATCTCTGTCTCTGACGCTAACAATTTGTAGCCGATTGTAGCCCTGCACGTCTCTAGGTGTAGTTGGTATTTATCTGCTGCATGAACAAGGGTAGCATTTCTTAGTTGGGATGTGCGGTCAAATTGTCTTTAGTTTACTAATAATGAACTTTAATTTTACAGTAAGACTTGCGCGTTCATCGTTCATAAAAAATCGCTTACCCAAAAAGAATAAGTATAGGTAAAATCAGCTTAATGGCCCGTCACTAAATTGTGCTGCAGATATATATATGTTTACTGCCTCTCCAATGAATTGCGAGGCTGCAGTCGAGCACAGGTTATCAAGAGCTATGGCGTTAGAGACGAACGACTTCCGTGAAACAACTTTTAACTCTTCCGACTGTCGTCATTTTTGGTTAGGGTCAGTACCCCTAAATTTTGGTTAGGGTCAGTACCCTCGAAATTTCTGGTAATGGTCAGTACCCCCCGCAATTTTTGGTTAGGGTCAGTACTCCCCGCAATTTTTTATTAGGGTCAGTACCCCCACAGTTTCTGGTTAGGGTCAGCTTCCCCTCAATAGCGCCTGAACACTAAGTAATAACTCAGCCAATTGCTATAATAATGATAATAATCTTACCTGCCTGGTCAGTAGACTCGAATTCGCTCCTTCAGCCATTGCGAGGTAATACTCTAATTTCCCGCAATTTTGCGGGTACGATGATCAAAGAAGCGTGAATGATTTGATTTCTGACGTCACTCTTTTTCTACGCCAGTAACGTCACAGCCACGGGGAGCGACTGCAATTTTCGTCACTGAATGACTTTCATTTCATGCTCAACAAATGGTGAAATCCTAATATTATTCTCTGTCTTTATATAAAAATGTTTTCCCCTTCAATGAGGTGATTCTGTTAACGGTTAATTGTGCACGTTCTTTCATTTCTACCACACTCATGCAGCCTTAAAAGAAGAAAATCACAAATATTAAGCTTGGAGTAATTCATTTCCCATCACAGAGAGCAGTACATTTCATTTTATATTCACTTTACTATCGGCGAACTGTCAAGAATCGAATATGCTCCATAGCATTCAAATATTTGAACCCTCGCGCATCTCATTGCAGAAACGAGGTTTGTAGATTTTACATTTACCGAGTTCATTTCTTTGCCACTGATTTATTGGTGGATGGATGAAATACAATAACGTAGACAAAAGTCGTCCGAACCGAGCCTCTTTCTACGGACCACTTCGCACCTAGGGATTGCTGCCAACTAAATGTATTTGGCATTAAATATATTTGAGCATTATAAAGCACTAGTAATAACTTCTAAACATGGTGGTTGTGGATTGCTGTTGGTAAATAATAATAATTAGTGAGTGAAAAAAAGAGAAACAATTTCTTTTCTACTAAATGTGTTAGGTGAGCGAGTTGTAAACAGTTACGCACACTGTGGAGACAGTTCACTATTGACTCCCAGTATTGTCACGGAGTGCAGCAACACCTCTCCATAAGACGGGTGGTGAAAATAATTCAACCTGGACGTCGTCCAAAGAACTTCAGTGATGTTACTGTATTAAATATACATGTTATTTATATATGAATATATTCAATACATTTATATATTATGCACATATATATATACCTATACAAGAGAAAACCACTTAACTGATTTGAACATTTTTATGACCGAGACTTCTATAGACCAGCTGAAGAACATATTTCGATATAGAAACTGAACAGACGGAAGCCATTTGGCGTAAATCTGAACATATCTAAAACGATGAAGATATGGTAGTTAAACTTCGCTCGAAATTCTGATGAACATTAGCGTGACTTATCGAGTACGGGAGCCTAATAATTGAAAAACGCACGAAATGATTACGTATTTATTACATTTTTTACTAGATTGAAAAAAAAAATTAGGTCTTGATCTCATCATTTTAAAGGTTAAATAAAAGCTTAGCTCTTGTTTGAGTTTTAGGTAATGAATAATTAAATTTCTGCACTTAATAAAAGAAAATTACGACTAGCGTTACAAAGAAAACTAGAGATGAAATCTGAGCTGGAGGAATTCCATTCACGACCTCGTACAAGCCTAACTTCTTATGTTAATATCCAGAGTGTTAAATCCGCCACTTCGATTACGTTTACTTACGAGGAACTTCATGCCTGGGCGTTCGATGAGCCACTTTAGATCTACGTTTAGGTCTTAGCTGCAAACCGATGACGCTTGAGGCGCCGTAAAATCGAAACCTAGTGACTGAACATAGATTCGCAGAGGCCTTAACACTCCAGTTAAATCTAACCGGATGAAAAAATATCAATGAAATTGGTAACTTGGGCACCAATATTTTCTTTTGCTATCGAATATCCGGAAGACCAGACTGCTACCTTCTGCAGATGTAAAAATAAGTCAAGGAAGTACTCTGTATAAAATTGCTACACTTCTCATTATACATTCAATGGGAAAATAGATAGATCACTGAGCTCGTTTTTTCGAAGCCTAAAGTTGTTTCCTAGCCAGGAAAGGGAAATATTGCGGCGATCATAATTGTAGCTTCAGCGTTTCTGACATTCATGACCTACTGAGAGGACACTGGCCTAAAAAGTAATGTGCACAGTAGGGAGGGGCACAGTTGTCATCAGAGCCTTCCTTCTTTGACGCCTCAGCTCTGACGATCTATCGCTGACCGTAAGAGTGTACTTCTCTCGGCCTGTCTGGCATACATCTGCGGCACAAATTAGTGCATGCGCATTTCCTAGTTTACCTCTAACTTTGCCATTATTTATACTGTATAACTTGTAGATCCTTTTAGAAACCAATTTTGTAAAAAAAGTATTCGGCTGCTATGTTAAATTGAGCAACTGCTTTAATAAAAACTGAAAAATAATTGTATTACAGATATTCAATCTCTACGCTATGCATAACCGTGGTACTGTAGTAATAAAACGGTGTTTTGCATTGTTTTTTTAAAGAACAATGAATAGTACGAAAGCAACTAATAAACAGTTTTTTCTTAAATTCCGTGGCCTGAAGTGTAGCACAACCTTAAGCGACAAGAGCCTGGCTTGCACAGTAACCTAATTCCATTCGGGGCGTGGACATACAAGTATGCCCCACACTGTCGTCAATACAGTTTTTGCTTTCCCTCCTTAGATGGGCTGTAAAATGATATTTTAATAACAACAAACTTTTAAACTGCAGATTTAGTCCGAGACCTTCAGCCTTAGCATGTACATTGTACGAAGCTCTGCTTCTCATCATTACTTTAGTATGCATTACTTCATCGATTTAGTGATAAGCTGTAGAGTACAATGGTTGAGTTTATGTCCGCATCACGTAGCAGGGACTGGCTAAGTGTCATCAAATCTCTTGATAAAAAAAAACTTATAGACCAGCGCAGAAACGTTAATAGTTATTTGCAATGCGTTCTGTGTCTGTGAAATACCATGGGGTGTAGAAACATTCCTGGGCGTAGCTACGTGAAGAACATTGTTAATACCAGAGGTGTACCCCACGTGGTTTTCAGATAATAAAGTAGTATCAAGGTGGTAAGTATTACTACCATAAATAGTGCCAAGGTGGTAGGTGTCACTACCATAAATACAGTGGTGCTGAAGTGGTAGGTGTCACTACCATAAAGTAATGCCAAAGTTGCAGGTGTCACTACTATAAAGTCGTGCCAAGGTGGTAGGTGTCACTACCATAAATACAGTGATGCCACAGTGGTAGGTGTCACTACCATACAGAATGCCAAAGTGGTAGGTGTCACTACCATAAAGTAGTGCCAAAGTGGTAGGTTTCACTACCATAAAGTAGTGTCAAGGTGGTAGGTGTCCCTACCATAAATACAGTGGTGCCAAAGTGGTGGGTGTCACTACCGTAAAGTAATGACAAGGTGGCAGGTGTCACTACCATAAATAAAGTGATGCCAAAGTGGTAGGCGTCACTACCATAAAGTAGCGCCAAGGTGGTAGGTGTCAATACCATAGCGGGTCAATGTGGCTGCCATGTGTCTACCCCATATGGTTCTTGGTTCAAATCACATTGGGTCAAGGTAGCTGCCACATAGTTACTATATACGTCAGTGGTTTTGTCATGTTGGCTCCCCAAGGTTCGCGCATGATTTAAATGTAACAAGCATCAGGCTGACCCGTTGTGTTAGCCACATGGCGCCCAGCTGTCAACAAAGTGGTCGCCACTTGGGCCCAATTTACTAAAAGCGATGGCCTCCTCACAATCTTAATTTAGTCTGGTAAGTTGAGCAGGGGATTTTATTGCCATGATGATATATACAATGGTCCATGACTGTGAAAAATAGGGAAGTTCCTATCCTACTCTTAAGTTCTTGGACATAGCGACGTTGTTTTGCTCCATTAGTTTACTTAAGCCTTCGTACTACCACATTGGCCCCACATATTTTTCTGCTAATTGGGCTAAGGTGGTAACCAGCTATAGTTTACTAGCTTGGCCCAATGTGGCTGTCACATGGTAGTTACATGGCAAATGTCAAGCTGACACGTGGTGAAAAGCAGGGTTATTCTTGCCGGGACGAGAACCTTCGAAGAACTTCGCCGAGTACTTTATTATTTTTAAGGCTCCCTTGTATCTTCCATGAAGTATTAATAAACTTTATTACTAATATTGCCAAAACTATTTTATTGCCCCGAAAGTAACTTTCTTGCACTAATGAAAATCTCTTTTATTCCAATGCGACTGTCTCCATTTTAATTCACCATATCAAAATTAAAATCATGAGTAGCACATGCCAGTCTTCCAAAAATCACTCCTTGCATTTAAGTTAAGTAAGGCGGATACCAAATCATAATCCTATGATTTAAAGTAAGTATTAAAGTTTACATCAGTTGTATTAGCTGATGAGGAAGTAATAATTTCATCGTTGAATGGCCTAGTTCGCCAATTATTATCTATCGTTGAACAGATGCGTACAAACCTAACATCTCGCCGATTTTTCGCTCTTTTTTTCCTCAGCTCAATGCCTTCACAGCTGTCCAAACTTCAGACTAGACTTCGGAGCTGAAGCTCAGATTTCCAGTTCTTTATTCGACTCAATGTATACACAGTTCATTTACTACAGATAGTTATGTCAGTTCTAACGGAACACGTTTTTGCCAAATCTTAGCCAATATCAGCGACCGCCGTGATACCGTCTCATCGCAGCCAATCAGTGACCGCTGTGACTGGCGTCAATTTCAGCCAAAGGGCGACTGCCACGTCACTCTGCTGGTGTAAATAAATGAGGCCGCGAGCGCCGACTCCTTGTACTGCAGTAAACCAGAAAGACTTTCCTGCTAATTGTTTATCTTTTATTACCTCAAATTGGAACTATCCATACTGGCCATACACTTAACTATATAAGTAAAGGAAAATAATAGACCCTAGATTTGATTTATTATATTGCATCCTGATTTTTAGCGCCATAAAAAGAACTGAGAAAATCATCTGAAAATGTTTGCCTAAGTTGAAGCGAACGCTTTGTGCGGAATGAGTTTCGCATGAGTTTAAGAAGACATAATTAGACGATTTTCGTTTACCAAGAAAACTCGCACACACGAAGCTATGTTGGTAGTGGTAGTAATAGAAAGAAGAAGTTTGCTAGCGCATCAGGGACACAATGTCTATATAGCAACGAACTATTCCTGCGGCTTAACACAGACTCGTCCGCCACTAGGGCGCGTTTTAAATGGTCAATGATTTTGTCTCGGCTTTTCTGCCGGTAGGTCTCAGAGTGGTCAGTGCGCTACTGATAGGAAAAAAGCCCAAGTTGTGCATCTCCAACCCTCGGGCACGACTGAACGCTTTCGCTCAGCTACGCCGCGCAGGGGAAGGAAACGAAATGCAAGAAGGTAAAAGTCTAGCGGGAATAGGTCGGCCACCTCGATCGGCAGCCCACCTCCCGCAACAGAAGGGAAAATATTGAGAGCCTACCTAACTTTACAAAACGAACGTCGTCAGCAGGAACTGCGGCAAGCTGCAACATCCCCTGCGGAAAAGGCGCTCGGGTCCCTTGGGTGTGTCAGACCGAAATATATTGTGGCAGGGAATCGGCCGCGAGAATATACCCCTGAGGGCGACGCCATATTGGAAATTACCCAACTTGCCTCTGTCCTTGCATTACCCAGGATGCCCCGTTGCAGAAAGAGTGACGCTGGTGCCTGGTACATTTTGTGTGACGCCATTATGCTGCAACTGCTGGTGCTGTAGGCTCTAGTGCTTGACTTAACTATCTGCAGTAAAAATGAACTGTGATGTATATGCCTCTACATATCTGAGATACAGCAGTGAATAAATTTTTACCTCCCCTTGTATTGTTACGTTCAAGGAAGTCTAAACGAAAGAAGTAAGATCTGCTAAGGAGATCGGAAGTTGAAAGGTCCGGCAAGAGTGAAGCCTGGCTGAGCCGCTGATTGGCTGCACGAATGGCTGAGAACCTGTGGTTGGTGGGAATGGATGGCTGGGAGCCTGTGATTGATGGGAAGGTTGTTTTCCCTCCTTTTATGAAACATACTTAGTTTCAATTCTCCATGTTGTGTTAAAGCTGAAGCGATGCCATTGTCAAGCTAATTCTGGCCTGGATGGTACACAAAACCAGTACTACATACAGCTATGGATACAGAATGACTGTGAAAAGACCGGGTACCGGAAGATTAATTAGACCACGGCCCCGGCAGTTATTTTGTTTTACCCAATCCACAGAGAGAATATACATCGAAGAAATTTGTTAATGCTATTGTAGTCTAGATGAAACTTGTACCCTGTTTGCGAACCTTTGATGGAAAGAAACAACTGATGACTGTGACGCCATCGGTATTGGTTTTTCTTTTTCAACAATCAATAGAGGAATGCCAATCTGGGTTCATCGGTATTATCACAGACATAGAACTAGAGCACTCTGAGAGCGCATACCTCCGCCAAGAGAGGCAACGGTACCAAAAAAATTCAAGTTGACTCTGAAACCATAATTTTCTTTGTATTAACTCTAAAATCTGATCATTTGTGCCTTTTGATAGTAATAAGAGCTTGTGCAATTTTTTTGAGGATCCGTTCATAACTTTTTGAGTTATACTGTTAACAAACGTAATGACAAACATGAGTCAAAGATACAAATGAACAAACCGATCTGCCCAAAATTCGATCATTTATGTCTTTCAACATTACTGACAACTCCTATAAATTTCATAAAGATCCATTCATTATTTTCTGAGTTATTGTGCTAAAAACCATAAAATTAAAAACAGTGACAAACGAACGAACGAACTAACCGATCATTACTAAAATTTGATCATTTACTCTTTGTTATATACCTAACAACTCATGTTAATTTCATCAAAATCCATTCATAACTTTTTGAGTTAGGACATTGAGAAAAATGAGGCAAACAAACAAACAAACGGATGGATATATCTTCACCAAAAGTTAATCATCTGTTCCTCCTAACATACCTAACAATCTCTGTAAATTTCATCCAAATCGGTTCATAGCTTTTTGAGTTATCTTGGTGACAGACAGACAGACAAACATGCAGACAGACAAACACGACGCAAACATAACCTCCTTGGCGGAGGTAAAGATGCAGACTCACAACTTCTAATCCCACTTCAAGTCAACTCTTCAAAACAGTTGTGACGTCATCATGTCTCTTGGTACAATTATTAGAGGTATCTAAAATTAGCACTGGTATCATTGATACCTTCAATAATTGATGCCATCAAGTGTTATGTAGTCTTTGTTCGATAATTTTCTCGCAAAAATACTGAAAAAATGCCCGTCTAAGTTCAGTTTGACTGTGTTTTATCATTGCGCATATTGACTTCACAGCCAATGCCGTGGCTCAAGCCAGGTCAATGGTATGCGAAATTAAGAAACATATTTTTTTAGACGCACTGCGGCTTGGAAGCAATATATGATTATCGATAAGAAGTTTTTTCGATATCACGAAGGAATGAACGTGCAATTTTGACTAGAAATTGTGCACGGGAAGCATGAGGAACGTGTTGAGTATCGTTATCTCTTAGCTTTCAAGCACATGGCATTGGCATTAAAGTCGAGTACATCATATGTACAGATACAGCAATCGTACTCATACAAAAGAACAGGCTGCAAAAGTAACATACCAGGAGCTGAAAGGAAACAACTATTTTCGTTTTCAATAGGCATGTACACTGATGGTTCTTCAAGCTGTCAATGATCATTTTCGTGAATAGCGCGTCCCACGCCATCAAAAATAACTATCCCTGTTCATGGGTATGATCACGCTTGCTAGTTCGAAATATGGAAAATAGCTTGTCTAAACACCATACGATTGGTGGCAACACATATCAGAGATGTGTGATGGCTTAATAAGCAAATAGCAAAGAACTCTTCCCCATGCTGTATTTCACGCGTTTCATTGTATGCAGTCTAAAGGCTATGCGCACAGGAGCGTTTTTTGACTTGCGTTAATTAACGCTCGTCAAAATACGCTCGTGTGCGCCAAGCGTTAGGCTAATATATGAATGAAGGATCGTCAGGAGCGTCGATAATAACGAGTTCGGTGTTCCATACGCTGTCGCTGATTGAACACTGCGCGGTTAGTTTACTGTAGCTACAGGCCCAATACGGTCACTACATTAACTTTCTTTACGTTATTATGTTAGAACTGTAAATACAACCTAAACGGGAGAATTTTGTTCCATAATTTTTTTCGGTGACTGCGTTATTAATCTAGCCGCAGTATTAGATTTTCGAACAGAATTCAATCCCTTTAAATGCATGCGTCAGATGAATCTGCTGGCATGTGGGAGAGGACTTATCTGCCATCAAGCAAGGATGAAGATACGGAACAGATTGACGCACTGCCGTACGTGGCGGACGTATGATGGACTCAGCTGAAGCGATGACGTCATAATAGAGTATTCGATCGTAGCACAGTCAAAGACTAGCAAGTGTCTACCATAGTTATGATACTGTTGAACAAATTGTCGTTATTATTTAGGTTTTTTTTCATAACAGGCACGCACCCGGTCGGCCCGTTTGTTTGTACTGTACAATGTGGACCTAAGCTGCGCCGTTGTTAACTACAGCATCATTGCGAGAAATTATTGATTTCTCATTCACCAGTTTGAACAACATCGTTCCGTAAGATAGTTTAGCTGTGGGGAACTGGTTAGGTTTTTTTAAGTTAATTAATGCCAGTCGGACGCAAAGTTACGTAGGTTCCCAATACTTCCCCTACTGTTTCGGGAGGTAGGCCGAGGTGGCCGACCCACACCGCCAGGCTTTAACTTTCACCAGTGGGAAGAACCAT
>LQNS02277100.1:17867931-17882487 GCA_001587735.2 Parhyale hawaiensis
ATTAATATCATATTTCAAATTTAGCCTTCTTCTGCAATTGCCTACTGAATTCCATCAGATGGGAACAGGATCGCCAAAATATCCAACGTGGCTAGACATGCATTCAGATAATAAAGGGATAAGGCTTTAATCTTAAGCTTTTTGCTGCCACCTCGTCATCGATCTACCGAGCTGCTGAGGTTTAAAACTATTCGCTCCAATTTTCTTCTATCTATTATTGAAGAGCGTAACACACGAAGGAAGGAAGGAACGAACGAACGAAGGAACAACGCTATTAATATTATAGATTTTTAAGAGCAATTGCAGTACGTAGGTTATAACCAGCCAACCAGCCAGCGTGCCAGCCAGCCAGCCAACGAGCCAGCCAGCGACCCAGCCAGCGGCCCGGCCAGCTCGTATCATGAAAGATGGCCGCTGGTTGAAGAAGCTTATGATCGATTTATCGTTTCAACCCATATACTTACTTCGAGGCCAAACGATTAGTTGGAAAAAATCTTCAGGAAGCGACTTAAATTTAATGGTGAGCGTAGCATAGCTACCACGATATCGGTATTATCAACTCCAGTGAAGCAGTGAAAATCTGAATTTCATTCTGGAGTTTATGTGCATGACATTTTATAATCCAACTAGAGCAGTCTGAGAGCACATACCTCTGCCAAGCAATGCAACGCTAAGGAAAAAGAAACGAAATTCGTGCCGAAACCATGATTTTCTTTGAGCACCAAATCTGGTCATTTGTGCATTTTGATAGTAAGAACAGCTTCAGTAATTTTCTTGAAGATCCGATCGCAACTTTTTGGGTTATGTTGCTGACAAACATTAATCAAACACACCAGTAACCCAACCGATCATCACCAAATTTGATCATATACGGTATGTCTTTTAACCTCTCTTGAAGTTCATGTAAATTTCATGAAAATCCGTTCTTAACTTAATCTGCCAACAAACATCAAATCAACCAAAGAGACGAACAAACAAACAGCTCTCGACGAAAGTTTGGTCATTTGCTCTTCGTAATACTGTTAACACTCATGTAAATTTCACATATAACTTCGCTTATACTTTTTGTAAGTTATGGTACTAAAATATCTAGGCAGACACAATAAAAATTTGGAAGAATTTTCACAAAAAGTTCATCAGCTGTTGGTCTTCACATGACTAACAATCCATGTAAACTTCGTAAAAAGCTGTCCTTACCTCTCTGAGTTATCTTTGTGACAGACAATTTCGACAAAAAAAAAAAAATAACTTCCATGGCGGAAGTAAAAAAGACCTCTGAGGAGAATAGATATACAAAGGAAGCTAAAGTCAAATAACTAGGTGATCTAGTGGGTATTGCTAGAAATGCTTACGATATAGGAAGAGGTATCGATAGAAACAGATTATTTACCCAGGGGAAGCCTCTCCTTTTAACAGCAGAAGAGAAAGTCCTCAAAAAGTACCGCTACTTTCTTAAGTGATATGGGCTTCAAAAAATGTATTGTTTGAAGAATAGTCAAGAAATTTATTTGCAGTTAATGTAAGACTCAAATCCCCCGTTATCATCACTTTAAAAATCAATAGCTGATTACCTCCTATCCATTCCTTAAGATCATGACGGAGAGACGTACCAACCAAACAACCAAGCAACAAAGCAAAGAACAAGTAATCAACAAACTGTTTTATTCAATAATAGTATTCAATGACCAGCTAGTAGTTGGAGCTTAAACAAACTTGACTCTGGTTGCCCCTCCCCCCCGCATGATATCCTAATTTTCCCTATCTAATATTGAAAGCGTAACGATCCTACGAGAACTTTCTAAGGTAGGAACGTAGGGAGGAACAAACAGAGATATAATTTAATTCGAAGTAAAGATAGTATACATGTAGATTCTGAAAGATACTACTGACTAACTGACAGAACGTCACAAAAATTATCAACCGCTGCACTGAACACAAAATTCCGTAATTTCACGGAAAAAAAGGAGCAAAAAGACTAAAAACACTTCGTAAGATTTACGGAATTACCGTAATTTTCCTAGCACTCCTGAAAAAAATAAAGCTTCGAAGCAAGATTTGAACCCTTGCCTTAGTGCACACAAAGTCAACGCCATATTAACCAAGCACGCTATCAAATTCTTCAACGTTAAGCTCTATTGAAACACATCTTTCCGCATGCTGATGCAGTGTTGAAGATCTATCATTTTAATTATATAGAATTCCCGCGCTGTCAAGACTGCAAGGGATTTACGATGACGTTTCGTCATTGATCATACATTCGTTTCTCATATAGTTTTAAGAAGGCCACACGGCAACGGCCAACTCATATTGTCATTAGATATGAGTGCTCAGTCGGTTTCATTCCTTCTGAGCAGCACGGTTCTTCTTCCTTCCAGATGGCAAGTGAAAAAATACCAATTGATTCTAGCAGACTTTGAAGCATCACAGAAATTAATTAATTTCCCGGGTGAGAATCCTATACGAGATATGATACGCCTTCAATATATCGACATTTTCCTCCCAAGCGAAAGCCGCTGCGGCAAAGGAAAAAAACAAGCTGGAAAAATACTTCTACTGCATCGTGATATTTCGCCTCCCCTGTTTTTCGTTAGTTATCTACTCAATTGTACGTCGTGTTCTGAGAGCAAGTAAAAAAAAATGGCTTCAGTGTAGGATGCGAGTAATAAAATGAGACTCCATGGCAGCGCTAGAGAAGCTGTAAATAGCTTCACATTTTAGATTTTAACATTGTTGACTGAGCAGGAATCGCATCCAATTATACGGATAAGGTTCTAACTTTGATCAGTTTTTGTAACCTGTTCTAATTTTTACTCATCGATCTCAAGAAAAGCGCAAGATAAAAACAAAATCTGTAGCTTGGAGTATGTTTCGCCTATTTCGTTAAGAACGTGACAAAAAAGATGCAAAACATATATATATATGTATATGCGAGTATATATAATTGTTAAATACACGACGGTGTTTGTTATGTTTTGATTAATTCCGGTGTTTTATCTTATTCGTAATTGAGTTTGTAAAGACTTTGTATGTATGGTTTGTTGGGACTTCAGCCTAAATAAACGCCTGTGCTCTGTAACAAACTTTGTGAGCAAAATTAAATTAAACAGTTAAATACGTATTGGGCATTATATCTGCTACTATGCTTGTTATGTTTAAATAATTTTATGAATTTACTCACGAATTATGTAGGTTAAATGATATACCACCTAAATCGTAACGAAAATATCCACTATAATTATCTTTAAAAGAAACTAATCTAATTGGAACGACATCCCTCTTTTTCTATCGAGCATATAGGGAAATACCATTTTGTACCGTCAAAAGTGAGTGTAAATAAAGACGCTGGCCCAGGAGAAAATACGGGACTTCTCCAGTAAACCTAAATACGGGACTTATCCAGCAAACCAAAATACGGGGCTTCTCCAGTAAACCAAAATATGGGAATTAGCTATCCAGTAAACCAAAATACGGGAGTTATCCAGTAAACCAAAATACGGGGCTTATCCAGTAAACCAAAATACGGGACTTATCCAGTAAACCAAAGTACGGGAGTTATCCAGTAAACCAAAATACGGGGCTTATCCAGTAAACCAAAATACGGGGCTTATCCAGTAAACCAAAATACGGGACTTATCCAGTAAACCAAAGTACGGGAGTTATCCAGTAAACCAAAATACGGGGCTTATCCAGTAAACCAAAATACGGGACTTATCCAGTAAACCAAAGTACGGGAGTTATCCAGTAAACCAAATTACGGAGCTTTCCACGTAAAACTGATGGTGTTTCCTGCTCTAAAGTTACGAATTAAGGTTGCGATTTTTTACATTGCATATCAATAACGTGGAGAAGAAAGTCCACATTCTTGCGGTATACCCAAATGCCAACGCGTGCTTACAGCTGAACATTTTCATCGATATTAACTTGCTCATTCTTTGATATTGATAGAGATCTTCAGGTTAATTGTTCTACACTTATTACTTTACACTAAGTAAGTGTTCTGAACCTATTATTTGTGCCATTCCCTTATTGCTCGTTAGTACTATTTCCTTAAGATGAAAAATAAATGCAAGAGAACTATTGAAGCAGCTGATGTTAGAAACAAACAAAAATGATTACATACGGCATCCTTTGGCAATACTTCATTGTTTGTTACTCGTAGTCATAGTATAGGCTACAGCTTATTACGATACATTTTCCTCTCCTTCTTCTTCTCCTCCTCCCTCAGACTGTATCCTGTAAATTTCTCATCTTAGCATTAAGAGCCAACAGTTCTTCCTTGGACATTTGTTGAAATTATCTATCAGACAAAAACAGTGGAGTTCAGCAAAAATATCTTGTAAATGTAAATAGGTTGAATATTTTCACAAACAAATGAACTGGTGAAGGCACTCAGCCTTCCTGAGTCATCCTGCCATTAGTAACCAGGCAGCTTTCTAGTAGGGAAATGTTGATCTTAGACGCTTTTGGACTCAGGACACTATTTTTTTTCAATTTTGGTCTCTTTGCACGACAGCGCATACCTCCGCCAAGAAAGGTAACATTAAAAAATTAAAATTGATCCTGAAACCATGATACCAGTCATCGTCAAAAGTTAGTCATTTGGACTTCGTGGCATTAATAACCGTTCCTGTAATTTCATAAAGATCCGTCCATAATTTTTGAGTAATAGAACTAGCGAGTGCTGAAAATAACAGTAATAGGAAGCTGAAGCCGTCATAATTATAATGGCTTCAGTCTCCTATAACGGCACACGTTTCCCTGCCGTTGTAACAGCTCTACCTGTATATTAACTGATGATTTCTTCCAGTAGTAAATTCATCTCATGATAAAGGCGATAAATGAATAAATTGATGTCTTCGGGTGCTGACAGTCTCTTGCGTCTGCTGGACCGACTTGATAGCTCAGCCAGCAGGCTGTGCGCTGAGACTGATATGGAGAATCTGTCCCTTAGGAGAGAAGTAGCTGAGCGCTGCATGTTTTTATAAGGTGCACAGCAATGAGAGGCATTGGTTGTATTCTCCTGTCCCAGCCCTCAAGATCCTTGGGAGAAATATACGTGCTGAGGTTGATGCACACGTCTTCATTTTGGAGACTGATAGGCGTCGAATTCGTCAGTTCAGTCGGTGCTTTCTGCCCTGGTCTGTTTCGGTTTGTAATTCATTGCCAGCATCGGTTTTCGATCGTATCGGTCTGTAGGCGTTTTAGTCAGCTATTAATGGCTTTCGGTTGGATTTCCTTGGCAACGTTTTTGGCTTCCAGGTGCTGCATGATGATTCATTTGGGTAGTGCTACGTGTCGGTTTTGGACTATGCTTGAAATTTTATAATGATAATAATAATATAGCCCTAAAATTCGTTGTTTGATAAATTTATACCCTAATAATCATATCGCCTAGTAAATGCAACGCCTGCAACTCTCATATCCTGGTAAATTCATTGCCTATGTGATTCATAACCTGATAAATTCAAGGCTTCGTAGAAAAATTTCATGGCCTGGCAAATTTATCGCTTGACTAGTTCATCGCTTGGTAAATTCGTCACCTGCCAAATATGTTGACTGATAATTTCACTTTATGGTAATATCATCATCATCATCAGTGACTAGATTAGCATTTATGGTTATTTAATATGTGCAGTGCGTTTATGTAGTGGATCAATATACGGTGATAAATTTACTAGCTATACATTTGCCATGCATTGAATTTTCTTGCAGCTGAATGTCTTGGCCATGAAATTTCGAAGTAATGATTTTGCATAGCGATAATACTGTATTACCTGGGTATGTACTTACGTCGCTATAAATCTACGGAAAAATGAATTTTTTGGCGATAAATTCGCTCAGCGACTGTTGTAATTGTCGTGTCTGCGCCTAACTGACAGTCCCCATCAGGTGGAGGTTCCGGAGGGGTGCAGAGAAGCTGAGGGAGATAGTCGAAAAATCGGTGTAAAGACAGAGACGCGGAGGAGGTCCTCAGAGATGCGACGAAGATGCAAGCGAACAGATGGCCAAAGGTTTGCTCGTCCGTCAGTAACAGCGGGCAAACCGGAGAGGCGTCAAGCCAAGCCTGATCATACTTGTCACGGCGAGGGCCACACTGTACCCGAACCACATTGCAATAGCTCGAAGTGGAAGGCGGGAGGTAAGGTTACCTTGGTCGGAGAGATGGGAAAGAGAGGGGTGCCGAGCACATTACCAGCCTCTTGGTTATCAATGGCCAATGTCACTAACTACTTGTGCGTCGACAACAAAGCCTCCACCAATGAGGTTTCTAGGACGACACCTCCGTCGAGGAGAGACACCGATGGCAGATATTTAGATGATAGAGTATGAAGGATGCAGCAATTGCCACAGTCGGCAACAACTTGATTGTGAGCCGGCTGGCCCAGGAGCTTGGAAAATACTGCATGCTTGGCAGATCAAGTGATCGCCCAACAAGGAGTAGCTGAGTTTGGTGTTGGAAATGGCTTTAAGAAGAAACGCCTTGAGCGCCGGTGGCTGCGCCCAGAGCCGGACTCTAGACGGATTGTAGTTGACTATAGAGGAGGTCGAACATTACATAAGTGATGAATGATCACCGAGGTGACGTAAGTGATGATCGAACGGATGAGGGTCAGAGTTTCCTTCTGTTGACCCCAGCTTGTGCCAGTAGGGCCTTTAAGGATGAGCATTTAGGGCTTCCCGGTGTTGCAAATGCTTCATTTGGGTTGTATTACCTGTCCGTGGGAGCTCAAGCGTGAAGTTTTAATAATAATAATAATTCTGGAAGTTACCCAGTTAAAGGATTCCTTTACATGTGTTGCAAATATTAAAGTCGTTTCCGAACGAGCTCTCAAGATTTTAGGTTGTTCCTGAGGAAGAAAGGGAATTTCACCTTGAGTAACTCCCGGGTTCATCTGGCTTGTTAGGTATCTGAGGTAATGAATTGGGATTAGGTTTGGGAAGTGAGAAGGCAAGATAATGCTCTTTGGCCCATTTAGCGATTTTAGCCGCACGGGACGAGAGACAAGAAACAGCAACTTTCATATCGTTCGACGATGGCGAAATCGTTGGGGTACAAGATAGTGTGGGATCCGAAGTTAGTAAAGTTGAAGACGAATAATAGCAGAGGAGAAATACCTGACCCTGAGATACGCCGCAACGTATGCGACGAAAGGGTGAAGTAAACAAGAGATAGCGATAACTGGCCACTCTGCCCCTAAGATGAAAGAGCAGCTAGCGTACTATTTTGTGATTCAGCGTGGATGACACGACACCATCGAGAAGATGATTATGGATAACCGTGTTGCAAGCCTTTGATAAAACTCCACGGTCAACGTGACGGTCCACCGCAATGATCTGCGCCACGGACAGCAGGGCCGAGGTAGTGGATCTACCGGGCCTAAAACTGCGTTGGTGGTCGGCAGCAGAGAAAGCTGCTGAAAGCTAAGTGAGGATAAGTGCATCTAACAACATGACAGCGCATCTGAAGAGAGAGATGGGCGATAAGAAGCTCTATTGTCTATTGGCTTGCTAGGTTTCGGTAGCACAATAATCACGACGATGGAGCAAATTGAGGGTACATTAACCTCATGCAGGGATAACACGAGGAGCTGGCACAAGAAGTCCAGTCACACGTCAGATGTGGAGTCAGCTGAAGCAATCCGGACCCGCGGTGATAGAATTGGCACCCCGTTAGAGTGGCCCCATAACATCCTCGACGGAAAAGGGAGACTTGGAGCGGTCCAGCGGGTGACGCCGGTTAATAAACCGAGATTGAGAGTGAAGCTAGGGAGTGGCAGACAGTCGGCAGATGTGTCGAGCGATTCTAAGGTCAGAGGTTTCACTACCTAAATACATATATATATGAATGTGCTCTCCAATCAAAATTTACCAGCTGAGAAATTTACTCGGCAATGAATTTGCCGAGTGATGAATATGCCAAGCGATGAATTTGCGATGTGATGAACGTAGACACTGCATTTACTCGGAGATGAATTTGTCGCAACGTCTGTACGTCCACTCGCTATGGGCTTGGCAGGACCTATTAAGATATACTGTTCATTTTTATGGCCGGTGTTAGCACTATTCTGACAAATAAATTACTACTCTATGCGTTAATGGGGTTATGTATGTAAAGCAAATGAGTAATACAGCTCAGTACTTCAGTGATTCATCTGAAAGCAGTTCCATTTCGTTCACTTCTTCTACCCAAGCACACCGCCCACAATTCCTTCCACCAATCCTGTATCAGATGCTGGGGTAGTTGTCGTAGTTGTGGGTGCTTGATACTCTGCAAAAATAAGAGCAATGCTTACTATGCTATTTATACATTTATCGTGGAGCAAACTATTGCATCAGCTTGTCAAATAAAATTGATACAACCTTCTACGAATGAAGTTCAAAAAGCTTTAGTTACAAGGCAACACATAATTATATTGAAGCTCACATTGATTCAGTATACTGTCGTCGAAATCTTACGCCCTTCTGAAATCGTGCCAGCCACTTAACAAACACTGAGAGTAATAACAAGTAGCTACCTATACTTTGCAGCTCGGAATTTACCGTCAGAGATCCCATTAAGTCTTCACGGCAACTGAGGGAAAACCAAAGGTCACACGGTGCGAGGTCTAGACTGTAAGGTGGATGTTCAATGAGTTACAGCCTGTCACAAATTAACGAGTTTTGCAAAAAAAAAAAAAAAAATGCTAGAATCAATTTTCAAATGAAATAGCTTCTAGCCATGATGATAAATTCAAAGGTAAATATATCTGAACCATTCAACTTCTCCTTGATAATCTTATGTCATTCTTCTATGATGCTACAGGGCACGATGTGGCATTCGACCTAAATCCAACCTCAAGTTAGGCAGCGCAGCATTTGTGATATAAATTATGAGCAGTTAGAACGTCCGCTGTTAGGCAGACTGCTAGCCCGTATCATAGTAACAGTTTTACTTTCAATTGATTTAAAAATTATTATGTATTTAAAATTTCTTGCTGATTTTAATTTTTCCGCCATCAAAACTATTCCTCAATTGAAAATTTGGGGTTTTTGTAGCGCGAAAAAGAATTGTGTTTTCAAGTTAATATTGTCGATCTCGCGATCGAAAATAATCGGTTAAATAATCGGAGAATGTGATCCCGTAATTAATTCAATCTAAGGAAAGCTATAGCCTATCGTGGACTATAATTCGGCAATAAAAGGCTCTCATTCGGCGATCGACTAATTTGAATTAATTACGCAGTTGCGATCACAATCACTGATTTTTTTTTTTACTTCTGTTTTTTATTTCGGGAAGGAAAATATTGAAATAAAAACAATTTTTTTTCCTGCGCTAGAGGAATGCCCGATTTCCGATCATGGAATAATGCACCATACATAACAAAAGTGATAAATAGAGCATTCTAAGAGCGCATACCTCCGCAAAGTAAAGTTAACGAAAAATTCAAATAGGTTCTGAAACTAGGATTTCTTTTCCTCAGGGCCAAAATATGGCCATGTGTGCTTTTTGACAGCTTCTGCAATTTCCTTGAAGATCAGTTCATAACTTTCTGAGTTATGTTGCTGACAAATATTCTGACAAGCAATTGTCAAACACACAAACAGATCAGTCGATCATCATCATAATTCAATCATTCACTCTTCATAACAAACATAAAAAATAATTAATGGTAGTCCATTTATTACTGTCAACTCGCCTAACAATGCCTGGAAATTTCCTAAACATCCGTCCATAACTTCGTTGAGTCATCTTGGTGACAGACAGAGAGACAAAATAGGGCAAAACATAAGCTCCTTGGCGGAGGTAATAAAGTTACCGTATTTGAAGAAAGCAGTATCCCCGGGCTGGGAGGCAGTTTCCACCGTGTCAGCGGCAGCACCCGTCTTACTGCAGGTCTGACTTTCGCCGTTGTACGAAGCAGCCTTACAGCTCACGTCTACGGCACATTCTATCTTGCACTGACCTGCACGTAACACTTTATATTGCTAAAGCATGTAATGTTGACCATTGTTACTTACGCAATGGAGCGTACAAATTATTATCGAAACCTGTATTGCAATCCATCCGGCTCGTTTTGCTTTTTGTTTCCTACGCTGATTCGTTACATCCTTCCATCCATCCTACGTTCCTTCCCCTCATGATTAGTACGACCCTTAAGTTTACAATGTTTAGAAGGGGAAAATTAGGGTATCCTTGATACGTGTTCGGGAGGGAAAAAGAGTCAAGCTTAACTGCAGCCTACATGCTTCACTGCTCGCATGTCTTAGGTAGAAGATTTGTTGTATGACTTGTGACATACACACGTGGGGCGACGTGAAGGACGTCACCTGGACTTCTTCCGAAGACCCTCAAGTTACTCAAGGTAGGTACAGATTTTCACACTTCGTATGCTTGACAAGGATCTGAGCTGTCATTGAAAATCATATTTTTTTTTGGAGAATTTTTACAGGCTCCAGACAGCTTATGCTATTCAGTTATGCTTTTCCAACCAAAAACCAAAGTTTTGCAACTTTTGGCTTTTATATCATTTTTATAGCTTCAATATGACGAACTCAGTTGTAACAATGATATTAGGAGAGAATTTTTTTAGTTTTGACTGTCTCACCCCTAAACCTATTTAACTGGCAGTAAAAGAGTACCGAAGGAGTTTTGAAGCCAACAGTATTTAGGTTTTGCCCTGTCCATCTGAAAACTTAGCCTCTGCTGGACGGCCCGGCACCCGTTGGGGCGTCATCAAGATCGTCTTTACTTTTTGCAAAAAGCAGATGTTATTTAGCTGGTTATAGACTACCCGCTATTCGGCTGTCCACCCCTCCCTGTACTGGTCACCAGCACCAGCTCTTTAGCTTTTTAAAGAAATATCCAATAACCTGCCTCTAAGCAGGGAAACACGCAACGTAATCGAGTTGTATTTCCCGCATCATATTTAAATTTAACTAGCGGGAACCGTGAAAATTCCACGGTTAAATAGTGCTTTCACCTACTTGCATTTGACATAAGGTAGTGTTCCTGTAATTTAACCTACCCCGCCTAATCTAAAGTCCGCCTGACGAACCCAGTCTGCCTTAACACACTTCGTCTCGCGGACTCTAGCCTCTCTATCTCACCCAAGGAGCTTCAATAGAGAAGGAGGGAGCCTTGTGGCCCAGTTACAGACTTGCCAGCGAGTCAACCAGATCTCTTATAGCTGTGAGACGCTGATTGGTGGAAAAGACAGGGGAGCACTGAGTTTCACGGGGGAGCAGCAGACAAATCGAGTCACTGATATGCCATTGGTCCTTACGCGACTGGCTGCAGCCATTTCTCTAGAAATGACTACTATACACTAACCACGTATGCTGTTGACCGACTGTCGGTATTCTCTGAGAACTCGAAGTTGCCCGATCCGATGACCGAGGGAGGAAGAGATATGTTCGAGGAAGATCTCACCTGTGGATCTTGCATACAACGGTACTTCTCGCATAATTCTCCTATATTTGTGCATGCTTTTTCTACGCTCTGTTTTCAAATGTTTACAGATAATTTAGCTAATCATCATCTTACGCGTTTTAAATTTTTGTCAGTGGGTCCGATTTTTTTTACGACTACGGGACCCATGGCTATTGATCAGTAGCCCATGATTTACCTGCTCTCTTTGACGCGATAGGTATATAACAAACAGACTCGGCCAGTTTCTTAAGCAGCCTAGCCTTCTGTTCTCAAGATGTCATCTCATTGCCTAAATTAGACATCGCACATTAATAGAGCCGATACGTCCAACACTACCGAGACCATCGAGAATCTCTATCTCGACGGCCTCGACACTACCCACTCAATTATCAAGTAGAGTATCCTAAATACGTATCTGGCTGGCCTTATGAAGATCGTCGAGCACCACCAGCAAAGCAAACATAATATGTTTGTTGTGAAAGAAATGAAAAACGGTAGATAAGATACGACTGAAATGGTCTTCGTGTCTTCGCTTTGAGAGTGACTGAAAATTTTTTCAAGAAGCGCTTAAGAAGACAGCTATGGTTGAACATTGTTCCAGTGAAAATCAGAGCTTCTTTCAAATTGAAGTTTCCCCCTACCTAACACTGAAAAGCAATTCAAGATGCAACACAATATATCAAATCTGTTGTCTTTTATTTTCCTTTACTCATTTAAAGTAAGTGTTTGGGTAGTTCCAATTTGATGTAGAAATGATAAACAATTGGAGGAAAAGTTTTTCTGGCATACTGTAGTACAACGAGATGTCGCTCGCTGCCTCATCAGAATAGTGACACTGCGGTCGTTCATTAGCTGAAATGGTCGTCAGTCTGGCTGTCGCTGATTGGCTGAATTTGGCCCCAGTGTGTTCGCTTAGAACTGACATAACTACCTGTAGTAAATGAACTGTGCTCCTGAACGATGGCATAGATTACATAGCGGACTCTAAAGTTTCCCAGGGCGTACCTCCAACATTGAGGCTGTAGTTTCTCTCCATCTTAAAGCAAAGAAACTGTGTGCAAACATAACACAAATAAACAAGCAGGGTTCAGAGAATTTTAGTATAATTTTGAAGCAATGTTATAGTTCTGCAGGCTCCGAGCTCCTAGAGCTAATTCTTCCGAACCTAAAAACAGAGGCTGTCTGTGCAGACAAGAAAATAAATAAATAAAGTTCACAGACTTTTTGTATAATACTAGACGACCCGTGACCCGTTGGGTCGTCATCACGATCGTCTTCGCTTTCGCAAAAAAAGCAGGTGTTAGTTAGCTGGGCATAGACCACCCGCTATTTGGCCATCCTCTTCTGCCCGTCAAGGAGCGGCCCGTTCGGTTCACTATCAACGGATTCTTTGCTTCTCTAACGAATATTCAACACCCAGGTTGTAAGCAACGTCAAATTATTATATGTTACGTATTTCAGTTGTATTGCCTGTGGAACCGATGAACTGATCATGCCCGTTCTTGAGGCCCATTTCAGTTTAACTTCCCCGTATCACAGATAGAATCGAGTTAAAGAGTTAATCTATTGAAAGAATGGGACTGCTCCCCCCACCCCCCGTACCTCGAATATCTTCCCGCACAGAAGCAAAGAAGCTGTGTCAAACATGACAAGAATGCAACTCCCCCCTCCCCAATACATCGAATTTCTTGCCTTATAAAGTAAAGAAGCTACGTGCAAACAAGACACAAATAAATAAACAAGACACAAATAAATAAACAAGACACAAATAAATAAACAAGCCACAAATAAATAAACAAGCAAGACTGGTTCACGGAGTTTTAGTATAATATAGATAGCTAGATAGATAAGTACATATGGGTGTCACTTGGAGGGATGAACGTTTTAACTATTGAAAAACGACACAAAATTGGTTTATGCACCTAATTGAAGTTTCAAAGTGTGCTATGATCAGCAAAATTTCAACTTCTTCAAATGGAACAGAAGACGACAGAAAGAGTACAACAACAATTTAGTCAATTTGGCAGCCAAAGTAATTCACACTCGAAGCTGATAAAATAACAAAAATAAAGAACTCATTTTTCTCGACAGGGTCATCCGAAGAGGAGAATATAGATGGAATGTTCCTACAGAAGTGACATCGCTAGGTAGCTTCACTCCTACGTCGAGCTAAATTTTCAAAATCAAAACCACAAAGCGAATGGGCTAATTAGGAGCCCTTGATCTTCAAGAGGCACTTTGCCTTCCGCTGCACTGATGCATAAGAGTCCTTGAAACATTCCGACAATGTGCACTGGTGTCGCTCCAGCAGACATCACTGCCCAAATCAAAAGCAAGGAGAGGCTTTGTGGTCCTCTGAAGTGGAAGGTGCAAGAGAAAGCAAGCGTCTCAGCAAAATTCGACAGAATTTATTCAAGAGCCTAAGGGTCAGACCCTAAAAACTGGGTGAGCTAAACTGAACTACTAAGCTTGAGAAAAGGAGGCAACATAAAGCCAGAAACCGGGCTTCGGAGGGCCCAAATCTTTTTGACAGACACTGCTCAAGAGAGGGCTCCCCGCTCACAGGCAGAAGCCAGGTCTATAGCTCGAGGTTGTTGGAAGCCATCTGAGGCTTTTCAAGGCCAAGATTCAAAAGCTGATATCCCAGAGAGCAAATGGAGCCATATGTTCCCTAACCTTCCATTAGAGGAGAGGCTTTACAGTCCAGGATAAAGGAAAGTATCTTTCTGGTGGAAGCCGAGGTCATACACATACTCTGTTCTCCCAGAAGACCCAAAATTTTCCAGATTGTATAAGTTGACTCGTCGTAAGAGTGATGCACTCTGGCGATTAGACCTCTATATATGCAGCTGCCTCTGCGACCTGGTGCAACTGCGGCTGCCTAAAGAGTACCTTAGAGCCAACAGCAGTTCAGTGAAAAGCTGGCAGGCAGGCTGCAGTTTTTGAGAAGCACGGAATGCATTGGAGCGAGCACACCGAACAGCGGCAGTTGATCAGGCCGCTGCCGCTGTTCAGTGCCCTAACATAACTTAGGGCCGCATTAGAGGGTGGTCAGGGCTGGGGCGCTGGTTGAAGGTAGGGAGAAGGTTATATTACGTTACAAGCGGCCAGCTCATGCCATGTTTAGCAGGGACAGCGACTGCGAG
>LQNS02277100.1:17889229-17900852 GCA_001587735.2 Parhyale hawaiensis
TCTTCAGATAAAGGGATAAGGATCAGCCTTCACCATCTTCTGCAACCTGGTCATCGATTTACAAAATCTGCAACGTTGCCTATTTTCCGCCTATCTATTTCCTTCAAAGCGGACACGAAATAAATAAATAAAATAACCAAGTGCTTTATTATATAAGGAAAAGACTTTCCATGACCTGTGGGGTCATCATCACCATCCTTTTTGTTTTCGCAAAAAAAAAAAACACACAGGTGTTATTCAGCTGGTTGTAAACCACACGCTATTTCACCATCCACTCCTGCCCGGACGGGTCACCATCACCAGTTTCTTTGCTTCTCATAGGAACACTCCGCCTATAGGCAAGAAGAAATATATATATATTTCGCTATGGCCTGATAGAGGTACGCCCCTCCGAGAACCATGTACAGCAGGTTAGATGCCAGGACTGGTTCTGCTAATGTCCTACATCAAATATAGGTTTTTATACATATGCACAGTGTTCAAAACTTCATATTTCACTACGGGAACCAGTCTTGGAGGACCTAACCTACAAGGCTGGGGAGGTAAGAACTCATGGGAAGAGGTCTGGTACTAGGGTGGATGGTCGGGGTGGATGGCGGCAGCAAAAAAAATCCAGTTTTATTGTTGAGAACAGGGCGTACGTTGGAACGTAGACTTATTTTCCTTCAAAATGAGACCAAATTTGCAAAAAAAAGTCTACTGATTTTATTACGTTTATTTGATATTTGAAGATTTAGGCATTTAAGTGACCAGGATTTTGGTACCTCTATTGAACCAGAAGGCCACTTAACAGGCCGTAATATTGTTAGCCATCTAATAGCCCGTTTCGAAATATAAATGACGTGAGAAAGTTTTATTTCCCGTATCACCTTCAAATTTAATCTACATGTTCATACAGCCAAATTCAGGTTTATTACCATATCACGGATGCAATGGAATTAAATCTTCAACTCTCGAATTTCTTTCCATATTAAAACGGAGATCCTGTGTGCAATCAAGTAAATAAATAAACAAACAAACAAACAGGTGAATAAGCAAGAAATTTAATAAAGTTCATAGAATTATTTTAGTATAATACAGATAGATCGCCTCCTCTTTTTTAAATGGTAGACTTCATTCGACTTGTACTATAGAAATAGTCACAAGACTCATAAAGCACTTCTTGCGGAATCAAAGACAATTCTTCACACAGCTCGCACTTCAAGGTTTATATTAAGCGAATCATGTGTCGTTCTGCAGGCCATGCATGTTCTTCAACACAAGTTACACCAAAAAGTTCAACGGGTTCAAAACCGGGCTCCGTAAGATTCATCTTTTCTTTGATCATTTACCCTGGAGTGTCCGATGGAATTCAGCGTTGAGTATTTTTGGAGCCAAGTGATGGAGCAGTCTTGTCGAAGGGTCCAAAGTGCACTTACGAAGTATCACGTGGCCGAGGGCAGTAGCTTTACTTTAAATGTGTCAAAAATGTAACCCTCGCTCTTAAGTTTGGCACCTAGATAAAAAAAAATGAGATGAAACTTCCATGTTGCATTGATTGTAGCTGAGACCAGGCGTTACCCACAGTGAATTCTGGTGTCGTATCACTCTCCTGCCTTCCACTGATCTATCTCTACACCAAACTTTTTGATGAAATTAGTCACTCTCTTTAATATTTTTTAAAAGACGTCTGGTCAGCGTTTCTCAATAGTCTCAGTTTATGTTGACCTTGAGGAGTGGATTACTCCTAAAGCATCTTTTACTTACTTCTATATATACTAGGAGTCGAGTCTTGCACTATAGATTGTCACGCGGTCACTCTAACCACTAAACGGCCACACCATAAAAGCACCACAAACACACACGGTGCTTGACGTACCCTCTGTATCTTGGTTTGTTTTTAGAGACAACTGGAGGTTCCCCGTTCGAGGCCTTGACTTGACTTTTAAAACTATATACATTTACATGTAAGCTGTCAATACATAATTACAAATAAACACAAATAGCTGAGTCAGGGACTCGATCTTGGGACCTAGTGATTGCCATGCAACTACTCTACCACTAGGCCATCACAGCATAAAAACAACGCAAACACACAAGGTACTTGCACTGCCTGCACTGATATTAATTAAGGCAGAGCCGTAAGTGTATATATATGAGGGAGCTCATCCGTCTACCCTGAATAGTTAATATAGAATAATTGTGTAGAGGTGTGCGTGTGAAGGCGTTCAGGAGCGACCAAACAGTCACCGTTATCAAACGTGACCTGATGACGCAGAGTCAAGCGTGACGGTTGGACTATCGCCGTGACGAGACAAATTGTAACGCAACTGCCAAGTGCTCCCAGCAGTCAACCATGTAATAAGGCAACCAAAAGTTCGTTGCCAAGCTTGTTCTTCGCTCTTAAATTGTCTCAAACTATTTTGAATTTATCTTAAAATTTTCTCAAAATATCTCCAAGTTACGTTCAAATTGGAAGAACATTTCCTCAAAATTACAGTAAATTTTCCGAAATGACCTTGAAAGTTCCCTAAAGTTTCTTGACAATTACCACAAAATTTCCAAGAAGTTCTGGAAAGATTAGATCGTAATTGCCTTTGCGCTGCGACTGCCAGGGCAATCCAGCTCAGTTTCAACACACTCAACTCTGCTACTGCGAGTAAAGGGACTTTTTTTGTCTAGTATAGGCATAAATTTGCTTTCCACTTGCCTGTCAGAGCGTTTCACAGTTATAGTGAAGTTTCCTCAGAATCATTAAAAAATGGAGAGAAAGGACTGGAAGGTCGCTTATTGACTTTTGTTAATGTGCATTTTGCGATAAAAATATAAACAAAATTTCAAAGTTAAAACTGATTAAAGTATTTTTTCCATAATATGTAGTTACTCTCATTCGTCATACATCTCATTGTGATTTACATCGTAGATAATACTATATCTTCCCTAACATGACACCGTGGTTGAGGTATAATTCAATCGCGGATACTCAAAGATAACCGTAATGGCGGGAAGCTAGAGTACACTATTTTTTGTACAATAGTTCCTGAGTTCGCTTCCCTAACAAGTAGGTGAAGTCTTGATATTAGTGCAATGTGGTGTTACTATTTCCTGCCTTCACGCTCCATTGTGGAGACACTAACCCCTACCAGAAGTCGAGATGGTCGGGAGTTGCAGTTGTTTAGGAGTAATCCGCCTCTGACGCCATATCTCTGATGATCGCTGATCGATTGCAGTCGTACTGTTTTCTAAGTCTTAATAGGCACCTAGCTGCAGCTTGAATCAGTGAGTATGGATTGTACAGTTGGGATGTGCGATAAGTTGACTTTGTCTTTGCTTTCACATGATGAAAAATATTTTTGTCACCAGTTTCCACACACACAATCATACACGTACACAAACATACACACTCACCGTAGCACAAATCTCCGCTCAGCAGAACAAATGGCTCCCGCCTGAATGGCTCTCACGCTCGAGGCGTCCTACATTTTTCACATCAATACGATGATGACTCCAAACAATTTCTTCCAGGTGTACAAGTGGGTCGTAGAACCGTTGGGTGTAACAGCTTCTGATGCGTGGGTTATTGCTCTCGTGCGCGCGCAGTTCCTTAGAACTCGGCGACAGAGTAAGACGTTCCTTTTCATGGACAGAAAGTTGCGAAACTTGAAACAAAGAAACTGTTTTGAAAAAGTACGTAAGTTTAGCGTTTCAATACTAAGCGCAATAGAAGCGAGTACAAGGCTGTCTGCTCAGAGGTACAACTTGTGAAAACTATCCGAAGTTTTTTTTTTTTTTTTTGTGGTGAAATGTAATAATTAGTTGATAAAAAAAACTTGAGTGTCATAGCTTCGATTACACAATGTGGCTGTATGTACATTGGATGGAAAGTCGCGAAATGCAATAAGATTAGGAAATATTCAAGTCTGGAGATGAAGCCATGAGTGTAATTAATGTTTCGAATCGTGGGTTACTTGCGTAGGGTATAAGGAAAAGTGAATTACATTTCTAAAGAAGGGAATGATATCAGATGTGACGATATTTAGGAGAATTATAATATTTACTCAACGACGACAAACTTTAAGGTACATTAAATAGCTGGAAATAATTATTGCCCTATAATAGTGAAATTGCTTACAGTTTATTACGGGTAAAGATAAGACTTGTCTCACATATCAAGCCATGAAGTGTTAATATATACAATGTAATTCTCATCACCCGCGAAAGAAGTGAGAGATGTGATAATATTTTTGTTGAAGATTTAAGTATAGCTATTTCTAAATGGATATGTATCTTTGTCTGTCCACCCAATAAGTGGTCGAAGGAGTTCAGCAATGTTCGTCATTTTTTACAAGGAGTCTGGTGCGTTGCCCTCAATGTGACCCATGCCAAAAAACAATGATTAGCTAGCCATAAAAAATGACGGCGTTGAAATTTATCCTCTACCCAAGAACAGGTTGAAGGAGTTGAGCTATGTTCATGCTGTTTTGCACGGAGCAATGTGGGCTGTCCACGATAACCCACGCCAAAAAAAAAAAAAACTAGGATTAGCTGGCCATCAAAAATTACGGCAATTAAACTTGCTCCTATCGCGAGTGATGGTCTTAAGCCACGAGGCGTTCTAGTTACCTCCGCCAAGGAGGTTATGTCTTCGTCGTGTTTGTCTGTCACCAAGATAACTCAAAAAGTTATGAACCGATTTAGATGATATTTACAGGGATTGTTAGGTATGTTAGGAGGAACAGATGATTAACTTTTGGTGAAAATATGTCCATCCGTTTGTTTGTTTGTTTGTTTGTCTGCGTCATTTTTCTTGATGCCATAACTCAAAAAGTTATAGATGGATTTTGATGAAATTAACATGAGTTGCTAGGCATATAACAAAGTAAATGATCGGATTTTGGTAATGGTCCGTTTGTTCATTCGTTCGTTTGTGACTGTTTTTAATTTTATGTTTGTTAGCACAATAACTCAAAAAATAATGAATGGATCTTTATGAAATTTATAGGAGTTGTTAGTGATAGTAAAAGACATAAATGATCAAATTTTGGTGCAAATCGGTTGGTTCGATTGTATGTTTGACCCATATTTGTCATAACGTTTGTTAACAGTATAACTCAAAAAGTTATGAACGTATCTTCAACAAAGTTGAACAAAATGTTATTAATATAAAAAGGCACAAATGATTAGATTTTGGAGTTTATGCAAAGAAGATTATGGTTTCAGAGCCAATTTGAATTTTTGCTATCGTTGCCTCACTTGGCGGAGGTATGCGCTCTCAGGGTGCTCTAGTTCATCATGATTTTAAGCGCAAAGGGAGGGACAATTCACCTGAATGATTGAACAAGATAAGCGGGAGCAAAGTGTAATCAAATTGTACAAATAATAATAATTCGCTCAACCTGCGGTTATGCATGGTATATGCAATTATAAGAACCATTCATTGTACTTCTTTCGAATTACTTTGTTTGTAACCAGATATCGTTAATTTTTTTACAAATCTATGCTTGTAAGATGAGCCAAAAAGAACTAAAAAACTGTATTTCACAGTTCCAATTTGATATCTTTTAAACAGTGAAACTCTAAAAGTAAATCTTCATTTGAATTGAAGTTGATGTTTTCTGAACAGTGAAACTGTGAAAGCCAATCTTCACTTTTATGCTAACCGGTAAAAGTAGTCACATCCAAAGTTTATTTTAGGAATATATATTACGATAAACATTTGCAGGTTACAGAATTGAAACGTAGTCATTGTTGTGGAGAATTCGTTGGCAAAAGTGGTTGAGGATTTTCATATTAGAAATCCACGTAGTATTGACTGAATGATGAAAACGCTCTTTTCTTCAAAAACAAGTCGTTAGGGGCAGTACCTGTCGCAGTGGAATTTTCTACCGGCTGAAGAAGACGACAGTTATGATGATAATCATCATCTTCGGCTGTATCATTTCGTGAAAAAATGCACAAAATGAGTGTAATGATAACATCAAATTATAATGCAATTTTGAACTAGCCTGATTGCTTCTCTTCTTTGCATAGATAGAACCGGATTTTGTTTAGGTAGTGTTGCCTATAAAGTTCTTGTACGAGGTCCAGGTGGAGTTTAGTACTCCAGTCGCCTTGCGCCAGTTATCTCGGCAATGGCGGATGACTTACATAAAAATATAAATTGACTGCCAGTGCCGAGAGCGATTTCTTGCTTGTGTGCACAAACTAGGTGTTATCGTTTAGAACTATTATGCTTTTATCTTTCTTTTCATTTATCAATTTATTTCTCTAGATGTTAATTATATCGATTTATTATCACTCGCGAACGAAGTGAGAGAGGTAATGATGTTCTCGTTGAGGATTTAAAAAAATATATTTGTCTGGCCAGCCCAGAAGAGGGTGAAGGAGTTGAGCAATGTTTAAAAATTTTGGCAGGGAGTCAGGTGAGATGAATTAGATGTGAAAAATGCTAAAACGATAAAGCAAGCTGGCCATCAAAAATGACAGCATTAAATTTGTTCATTCACCCAAAAAGAGGCAAATATAGTGGAGCCATCATCACAATCTTTTTCAGGAAGTGAGGTGGGTTGCCTGAGATGTAAAAAATGCGAAAACTCGAGAGTAAGCTAGCCATAAAAAATGACAGCGTTGAATTTGCCCCCAGCGCAGGTGGTGATCTTACTCCAGGAGTCGTTCTAATTATTCATTTGCTTATGTTCCAGGTTGACATAGCCTGTGCTGCACCTGGTCCGTTTGAACACCTCGCAGCCTTCGCCCAACTCATCCTAAGATGCCGGCGTTGGAAGCACTTGTCCTCAGAACTGTACACAATAAGAGGCTGTAGTTAAGAAGAATCTCTGGAGCCTTGCCCATCTCTGCTCCCACCATGTCATCAAGTGGTCGGTTCTGGAAGTCAGTAGCGTGGCTGGTGATAATAAAGTTCACAACTGTTGTAAACGGGTTGGAAATTAATCAGTTTGGAAGCGTTCGTATTTCTCCGTCGGATATTCGTAACGGTGAGGGTACATTGGACAATATAAACAAAGAGAGAAAATCAAATAAGACAAGCTATGTAAATGAGAAAATACTTCCAAAGTCTGAGTTGGCCTCATTATTTCCTCAACCACCTTCAAATCAAAATCTAGAGAATGGAAATTTTTTAGGAAAAAGTGAAAGCAGTAACATAAACACTCTCTCGCGCGATATATATCACGTAAATGCAATAAAGGCAGACGGAAACCTTACAAATTCTTCTGACTTCAGCATTTCTGAACCTTCAAAGCTAACGTCTCAGCAGGAATGGAAAACAACTGAGAAACCCTTAACAAATCCAAAATTCAATTCTCGCTACAGGCTGACCGTATCAAAATCTCTAGTGGACCAGCCCAATGGCCGATTTATTGACTCATATTATACGAATTACTCTAGAACAACCTCAGGTCAAAATTTCTCAGTATATCCTGTTAATGCAACTTCCGAGCAGCCACTTGATTCTGCAATCGGTTTCGACAGGCACAATACATATTTTCAGAAATGGAATGAAGACATTCTGCCACAGAGATATTCGTACCTGTATCCAATTTTTGCGTCCCATATCCAAAACACAGATCACACGAATAGAAATTACTACAAAACCCCCGGCTATGATCATTCTGACTTTAGGGCAGTTCAAAAGCTAGCGAATGACTACCCGAGCAAGGACCTGAATGTCGTTCAACAGAAAGTCTATAGTCGGGTGCATGATAACTTTGCAATGAACGTGAACCCTATTCGCCAGAAAGTTAAAACCGGGGTAGACGATTACACAGCTTACCCCCGTATTCGAAACCATTATCCTAAAAACAGTACTCGCAGTCGAATTAAAAGTAGGAAAAGTGGTGGAGCAAGCGCAGTTCATAGGAACCACTCATATGAAAAACATAGTCCGGGTTCCTATCCATACAATGAGGGTAGAAAGACAGCCAAGTCAAGGTTCGATTACGGTCAACGAAGAAATGATGAAATGGAGCCGATTGGAAACAATGCTTTGAATTCCAGAAGTAAGGTGCTATCAAGTGTTATGGCGAGTGATAATATACAACCAGGTCTTGATCGTGCACGAGGTAAAGTTGTATCCAGGTTTGGTCACCGTCCAGATACTCGACCACCTTCAAATCCAACTGTAGGTCAGTCAAGAAAAGGAAGATCCCACCAAACCGACGATTCTGTAGACCGAACCTTCACGACTGTAGTTTTTCCTGGCATCAGTGTTGGAAGCATCGAAGGGATATCGGTACTGGCGCTGTTAACTTACTTGGTTAGAATACTGGTTACCCTAATCCAAATTCAGCAGGGCAACGGTCGCAAGAGAAAGAAGCGATCTTCAAGCGGGGAAAAGGAAGAAGAAAATAAGATGCTTGGCAATATTTATAAGGCTATAGATGAGAAGCGGTTTCTGTGACAATAATGTTTTGCACTAACTTGCAGCACATGGCTAAGGTCATCAATACGATATGTTGAGTAGCACAGAAGAATGGGACACACAATATTTTCAACTTTCTGAGTTTGAATGTGGCATTAAATTTATATTAGGTTCTCAGAGTAGTTTAGTTTAGTACTGATGCACGACCAGGCAGTCTATTATCACTCTCGCTTTCTAGCTTTCTAGTTGTTTTCATACAAAAATTTAAAACGATTCATATCGTAGATGTGGCTCGCCAATGATGAATGCCTACTCTGTATTGTAAGTTGTTTTATTTCGTAACCTTTTTGGAATCCATAAAACTCGAACAAACCTCGACATGTGGTGTTAACGGAACAGGCAAAGAAAGCTTCGTAAAAAATATGGGTTCGGGGTAACGCAAAGCACCATAAATATTGTTTTACAGGAACAGGCAACGCCCAACAAAGTATGACGTAGGTAGGCTTAACAGCGAATATATTTACCATAAAGGACGAAGAGGCTAAAATAGCTAATACACTATAAGGTATGATGGTGGGATGAGCGCTTCTGGATGGAATGAATAACAACAGCTATGTCCTTTATATGTATACATCTATCTACTACATCACCTTCTACGAGTATAGCTTTGTCATGCAAAGAAAAAATGCTGAATGAAAAATACCCAGTAATGTGCTAGGCCCGTATGCCAACCGGCAAAATAGCATACGTGTTAACATATCCTTTGGTCCGACCTATCTAGTCAAGGATGTACATTTCGATGTAGCTTGGTAGAACACAGTGAAGGTCATACGGCTTTTGTCCGAAGGTGATTATGTTAATTAACCTAGGGTTTCACAAGCGTTTAAGTTCTGTTATTTTGTTTCAATACCTACTAACAGTCTGATTTAGATATAAGCCTTTTCACCATTATCGGCATTTCAAACGTTAAGATTTTTTTGAACTTTTTGGAGAAAACCCCAACCCCTTCCCTGGAGAGCAATAGTTCTTTTAAAATTGTACATTTTCGATGAAAAATAGTCTTTACTGCTTACAATGGCTCATCTATTCATAATTTTGGTTTCAAAAATTAAATGAAGACCGGTCATATCTTCGAATGGCTACATATTGAAATAATCAAAGCGCTCATTACGAGTGTAGGACGTAGATTCTATCATCTAGACACAAGGCAAAGAAGTAAGTAATCGATCAAGCACTTTGAATCTTTTTTCGATTCGAAATAATCAACGGTTGCATAAACACACTAATAAGTAAGGCTCACATTTATTTGTGCATATGAAGGCATGGATAATATTACGTAATGTTAATATCAGTTTTGATGCATGCTGAAGCGCAAATACACTTAATCTATCACTGGTTACTTGTACTTGTAATTAAGTGCGGCTTGCGTTTGGTATCCTTATACAGTAAAACGCTTTGTGATATTATCTATTTTGTGTCCGCTCTTAAGGAAATAGATAGGCGAACAATAGGCCAGGTTGCAAATTCGTAAGTCGATCACTAGGTTGAAGAAGATGGCGAAGACTGATCTTTATCCCTTATCTGAAGACACTTCTTGCTTGAAACACTTCTTGAAATGGGAACAATATGTATGCAGCTTCTGAATTCTGATTTTATAACTTTTTCTTCTTTTTCTTCTCTCGGGTCACGAGATATAAATTCGGCAAATGGTCAACGAAGAGCTGTGTAGGAGTTTTTTTTTTTTTTTTGTTACGGGCAGAAGACTATTATTTCTTCTAGCTTACTGTCTTTCTTATTTTACAAAGCAGCTTTCTCTTCATAGACCAAAATTTCAGCACTTCAAATGAAGCAGATATTTAAATCGGAAAGACGGTAGCAACGGCATCATTGATACGGAGCGCTATCATTGTATATAAGTTAACAATACTGGCGTTGCATTCAAGTTTATTGGAGTGCTTCACTCAAGATTTTATCCTGCCTATCAGTATAGAATACCTAAAGATGAGAGCACGACAAAGGATCAATGATGAAAATGAAGAAGTAAGTCAGCGAATATTCCGCACCGATCTAAAGGTATTAGGCAGATATCGATTATTGCGTAAATTTTTTTGCGCCCTGGTCCTTTAGTCCACTTCACATTAAAACACAGTTGTTGGTCGTTTGCTTGCTTCTTTGCTTGCTTGCTCCAATGTTGGTCTACCTCTCCTTCAGGCTCTATGGGAATAAGATAGGAATAAATTCAAGGGCGTAGTGATCCAATGAATGGGAATAAGGTAGTTGGAAATATGAGGGCCCGGGGTCTGTATCTCCGGCCTCTGGATCTCGGGCTCTGGATCCCTGGCTCTGGATCTCCGGCCTCTGGATCCCGCACTCTAGATCCCGGGCTCTATGTCCTGGGCTCTGAATCCCCGGCAGTTAGAGCAGTTAGAGAAGCTCAGTCTCGCTCCTCAGTGCTGGAGTTTTCGTTCCTTTCGTGCATTATCCATTCCGCTTATACTTTCATTAGCTGAATCATATCGTAGCAGTTCAATCTTCACGCTGAGCAGACGTCTTTTTATATCGAATTTGCATCGCAGCCAAATTTCAACGCTTGCGGTTCAACTATCTGTTGGGATCCACAATACGGTGAGCCTTAGAGATTTCAGTGAATTATTTTGACTAAACAATATTTTCTTAGTGCAGCTTAACGCTTGGCCAATGCCAAGCTGATATTCGCTCCTTATGTTGCCAGGGGGATAGTTTGCTATCGCAATACTCATGGCTGTACAGCTTGCGCTTCACTAACGGAAGATCAGGCCCGTAGGGATGAGACCTATACTACAGCAAAATCTATACTGTGAACCGAAACAATAAAAAGCTGAATCAGAAAATTTTTTGCCGTCATTTCTGACGGCTGGGCCCTCTAGTATAGATATATATTAGGGTGGAGTATTTTTAAACTTTTTTTAATTTTCCATGTGGCTAGTTAGGAAAAGTGGCCAAATGGGGAGAAAAAACTTGTGTTAAAAGCATTTTTCCTAGACGGATAACTTCTACCGCCCCAAGACCCATAAGTTTTGAAACAGGTGCTCTTGTTGGCGATAATTTTTTTTTATTTTATTAACTAAACAGTAGCTATACATCAGAGAAACACGCAGGTAAAGTTTTAGGCAGCCAGTACTACGCTAAATGGGTAGAACAGGGGTATGAAGGGGGCCAGGCCTCTCATGAATTCTGCCTGCGAGCTTCAATATCAAGCGACAAAGGGCATTTTTCACAGCACTA
>LQNS02277100.1:17915407-17930767 GCA_001587735.2 Parhyale hawaiensis
CCAAAAGACGGCGGGGGTTTTGGTGAAGTGTTAATTTTTTGCCGTCATTTATAATGACGGCACGGGCCACTAAAAAAAATATATATATATCCAATTTCTTAGGCAGAATGCTGAATTTTCAATAAAGAAGTCTTCTGAACAGTAATAAGCACAGGAGTCAGCGGGGGTTTTCCTGAAGGGCTAACTTACTGCCGTCATGTATCGCACACGTGCACCAGTCATTAATAACCCAATATGCCGTCATTTACAATGACGGCTCGGGACACTAGTTTTGCAATAATTTACGTATGTACAGTATTTCTGTAATGCAGATTCTTGCTAACACAACAGATACAATAATTATTTTACAAGAAGTGAAATAGGAATGCTGCAATACAAAATAAATGTGAATGATGGAGGAAACAAACCATCTTTCTTATATAGTTTCTAATTCAAATACGAAATGTGCTTATAAATTTTATCTCTGCTGAAGCTGAATATTCAATTTTTAACGCTGCCTGTTTAACGTTTCTTCAGAATTTTTCTATACACCCAGTCTTTTCACTCTTTGCTATAAGGAATATATTGCATTTTGCTTGAGCTTTCACCATATTTGAAATCGTTGTATAATTGAAGCAATCATTATTTAAACACACGTTTCCTTAGTATTTGAGACTGATGCTCTCCACCTTTCAATCTTTTAAGAGCGAGACATGCTTTATGCATATACCAGTAGCCCGAGCCGTAATTATAGATGACGGCAAGAACTTAGTACTTCACGAAAACCTTAGATCTCTCTTGTGCTTTTTACTTCTCAGACGGCTTCTTAAATGGAAATTCAGCATTCTGCCTGGAAAACTGACATCTTCCGTAGCACCTTTGAACACGTCCGAACAGAGTGATGTGGGCGAGATCTGTTCCCTCAGCTGGAGTTCAAGAGTGCAAAGACCCCCCTATATACCGTCTGCAACAATCGAATTTCTTCCTATCTTATTTCCATAGAGCGTCCCTCCCCCCCCCCCCCATTGATACCGTCTTCAACACTATTTTTTTCTCATCTTATTCCCAAAGAGCGTGACAGGAAAGATATAATATATCTATAAATAAAAATACGTCGTGACTTATTATATAATACTGATATCCACCTACGTCTATAAATGTATATTGCATGTTTTGTCGACAAGAAAGCGCATCAAGCTTTTTCTAGGGTCTGCCGAGATAACTGAAATTATCACGAGAGCACGGCACTCAGGGACTTCTTAAGAGTCATATCAGCCACTGACGCACTCGTGGCAAAGCGTTTTTAGGAAAAAGCTCTGAGAGGAAAAACACTGTCTATCACCTAATGTATGTATGTTTACTACCTCTAATTATTTTCTGAAATGCATTCTAATAATGTGAAATAAGTTGCAATAAATTACACTAAGGCAAAAATCTAATACTAAGTGAAAGTCGACTAAATTTAAAATTTTGCGTTTCGGGATTAGGAATCCCATTATCAGAAAAAGAAAATTAACCTACAACCTATATGAATAAAAAATCTTACTTTATTGTCTAATGATTCAGGAGAGCATGGGTGTTATCGGGGGGAAGTCTAAAACGCAAATGAACAGAACTGCGTGGAGGAGCAGGATGTCAGCTCCTGTACAGTCGGCAGCTGTGAGGCTAGGTGTGAACAGTGTGCAGTGGTACAGCCGAGGTCATAATGTTGAGGATAGGTCTGGTTCTGTCGATGTGAAGGGACTCTAATGTTTTGAGCTCGATGGGATTGGAGGAGTCTATGATGGAGAAGTCATTTCTGCTGATAGGATGGTTGTTTTGCTCAGCATGTAGGTGGGGGCTGAATGTGAGGGTTTCGCGAGTGGTAAGCCGATACGACTGGATACACCTAAATGTTGGCCAATACGGGCTTTAGAGTGTTGTCCAGTGCTACCTATAAATGAGGCACAGCAGGCCTGGCATCGGTAACGGTAAATAACACTGGACAAAAGTGGTGTGAGGGGGGTTGTCTTTAACTTTGAAGTAGGACCCTATGGTAAATGTGTTTTTGTATAAAAAAAATTGAAGTTGATATGAGGGTAGGCATCAGAGAGGAACGTTTTCAAATTGTTTACTGCACTGACAGATAGTTTGTTGTAGAACGGAAGCGAGTGCACTCGCTCGAGTGTACCTCTCCCGGACAACATCCATGCTCCCCTAATCAATTTGCAAATAAAGGAAATTTTTATTGATAGGTTATTTGATAGGTTATTAGTTTATAGGTTCTTTCTGAAGATAGGATTTGTATCCCGAAGCGTTACATTTTAATTTTATCGACTTTTATTTAATATTTGATTTTTTGCCTTAGTGTACTTTTTAATTTTGAGAATTTTTCCAGGAACATCATCTGGTTCTGAAGCACTGTTTCCGCCAATTTCATCAATGGCTAATTCAATGCTTAGTTTTGTGAATTCAAAATCCATTAGGTAGTTATCAGTTGCTGTGGATTTTTGTGTGGAAGTAAACGCCTCCGAGCTGGAAACAGAGTTCTCAGACCTGCTAGGCGGGATAAGAACGTGTTCTCCCTGTCTGTTAAGCCTCGTTGAAACTGAGAATAATCCTGTTACAAACAACCATTTTTTTTACCACTTCCCCAGGCGAGGCAGGGTCCTGGTCCAAGACGCTCTCCCCTGAGCAGGCGGCAAAGATCGACAAGTGGCAAGAGGAAAAGTTCGCTGGAACGGGAATTACTTTCTAACGGTTTATTCGGTTTCCAGCATAGCACCGAGTTTGAGCGCAGAAGTTAGAAAAAAATACATTATACTATCCGTCTTCTATTTTTAAGGCTACGTTGTGAACATGTTTTCCAAATAAAAGTTAGCGATACCGGATCATCGAAAAGAACGATAGAGGATCTCTGAGAAGAAAGTTAAATAAGTATCTCTACATTTTATGCTTGGGCCGTACTATGCATTCCCAAATACAACTTCATACGGGAATGTACAACTCTCAAATCGTTCCGACCGTATTAAGAGTCAGTAGCATGGATAGAGTAGCATAGATGATGTAAATGCTGCAAGTCCTCGTATCATTTTGTGCGTGCGAATGCTTAATTTTATTGGGCCTCAGGTATCACGTTAGGCTCTCTCTTAGAGTCTCCTTCTTCAATAAAAGATAATTTATTATCTTGCATACTGTGGGTACACCCAACAAGGTGTACTTTCATTCAAGCCTCCATTCGAAAATTTTGAAGAACTGGTTGTATGAAGAGCAGGAGAGCCAGTCAGTGATGGGAGTCAATTTGTGAACCCTCACCGTACTTCGCCTCGCCTCTCGCTACACCGGAGTGCTCACTGCAGTGTAAATCTATAGCGTACCGTCCGAGAATCGAAGCGGGCCTCCCTTGGTACGATGCCGAGCCGTTCTCACTTCACCTTCGATAGGGCGGTGCTGCTGTTTTTGCTGAAAATTAGAAAAAAAAAAAAACAGAAACCATCTTATGTTATGAGGAGCCAAGCACCACCCCCCCCCCCACCCGAAAGGGGGGGGGCTGTTGGTTACTTTAGCCATAGCTAGGATTTCGAGAAGTCTTTCATTCGTGCCCATTTTACTTCTTTCAGCTTCCACCCTCATTCCAATCTCATTTTTCTCTACTCTTCCTCTTTTTTCCCGACTTGCCGATCCCACGGACGTTGTTCCTACGTGGGATTACCTTCGTGAATGGGTTCCACGTTTCTAGGGACATACGGTATGTCCCTTTTATCTAACTCAGTGAAATCGCCTTTGTTGTGGAAACGTGTCCTAAGCTATTCAATATAACTATAATAATTATTTCAAACAATAGAGACTGCACATCTCTCTGAGAAGCGATTCATTCCAGAATTGGAAAAGACACTTAAAACTTTACGAGCGACATTCAATATAGACAAACTAATTTGAACTGCTTATGTATCATTAAATGAAACTTTACAAGCAATTCAATAGACAAGCCAATTTGACGGCTTATATGCCAGTAATATTGTAATGCACAGTCGCAGTTGTGATTCCAGTAGCGTTCCTTTCCGGGAAATCGGGAACACTGGTTTCCAGGGACACGACAAAACAGTGGGATGTTTGGAAGTATGAATTATGGGCAAATGATTACAGTGTGAAACGGGCTTTACTATTCAGAGATTGAAACCATGAAGCACATTACACGAGTCTGAATGCGAAAAATCAAAACTTGGTCTACGGTAGCTGCTCAAGACATCCGTATGCTAACTACAAACCACTGATTACTTCAACTCTAGAAGAGCGAGCCATAGAGATACAAATATAATTTTTCAAATGTACCAACACCGTTCTCTGCTACATTGCATATTGTTTCCGAAAGTATTTGATGGTAATCTTGCATCGATGCGAATGGAATATAAATTCTAGAAGTTTCTCCATCATTTTTTCAATTGAACAACCTGGCAAAATATGTGTGCCAAAATGTTTTAGGCATTTGGGCATAGAAAGAGGAGCGGATTACAAGGGCAGCTTATCATTTATTTAACAATAGATATTTGCGTGAAGCTCTGTACCTCTCTATTGCCCCTCATATTATGCTAATCAATCATACACTCTCAGATCTTTTCAATTATATTTTGAGTAAACCAAAAATCTAGAAAAACTACCTCGGTTATTTCGTTTTGCCATAGTCTAGAACGCGGAAATTGATGGGTCTCCCATTATACCTAAACTGCAATACCTCAATAAGTTTGTGTATGGAATCACATTTAACTCAATGAAATTTCTTACAATTCTTGCATCATCCAAGCACAATCCTAGTAAATTCATTGGCCACCCTATAAAAGGCGTAATAAGCTGTTAGTTTCTGGGTCGGTTGAGAATTCTGTCAGAGATACGAACCGTTACACCGTATTACAGGGCCATGCTGTATGTGCAGTCACATAACTTGATGCGTGGATGAGCAACTCGCACGTCGTGCCAATATACATTTAAACTCTGTAGCATAGATACAATAGCATGATCTGTAGCTACACCGCCACGCATTTTAAGATGCGCCTGCGATTATGGATTGTGGTCGCGGCATCTCTCGTATGCTAGTAGCCATTCTATATTTCATGGAATAATAATAGTTATCCCCACACATCACACTACACGGCACCAACGGTTCTACGATAGTAAAGCCCCTATTACACTGGCGAACATTACCCGGCAAACAGGAGGAACTGCCCGGCGAGCAGGCAGAATATTCGCTGCTGCCAGAGGTTTGCTGACTGCGTGAACTTTGCCTCCCGAGCTGCGGGAATTATCAGACCAACATTTAATTTATTTCTTTTCAAGTCTTTTAAATTGTTGCAAAATTTTTCTAAACTAGTTATAGTACTCATTTCATTCCAAAAATTGCAGATTTTGCTCACTTTTTAATCATATTGAGATGAAAAGTATGTGACTTATAGAGCTGTCCGCCCGTCGTGACCTTGAGATGTCACCGTCTCGTGTAAAAGCACCTCAATGTTCGGCGGGCATGTTCCCAGAGATTCTGCCCCGTGTTCGCCAGATACTGCCCGCCCGTGTAATAGGGCCTTTAGCTAATTAATGGCCCTGCAGTTGCTGACAAAAACGGAGATAGGTGATTTTTTTTAGTTCCAGTAGCAGGTTGATGCGCAAGAGGGTATGAGAACCCCGCAAGCATCATATCTCTGAACCGATGCACCTGCATATTGCAACACTACAGCCCAATATAGGCAATATCTACAAGACTGTGCTAGCACAGATGACAGCAAACACTTCGAAGCAAAAGCTGCTCGGGTCACTCTGCAACACAACACGCTGTAACTCACCTCTGCAGCCCCCCCCCCCCACCTCTTAAGCTTAGACAGGCGCGCCGGCAAGAGCATGCACAGCAAATGAGCCGGAAGCAGGCAGTTGGCCACCAGGAGCCCATCAACAGACACTTGCATGGATGGTCCCTTACGAACAGTGAAGGACAGCAGGGACATGTGGCACAGGATTAGCACCACCATGGTCTGCGGGACTATATCCCTGCAGACAAAAATCAGACTTTGCCATTGCCGCAAGAATTAAAACGGCCGTTGATCGTAGAACCTGCAGCCAGTGGGTTATACCCGCTGGCCGTAAAAGCTCCAAGTAAAGGGCTTCAAGGCTGGAAAAGCTAGAAGAAATTGCCGCCAACTAGGGCCGCGCCCAGCTCTGATGACGTCAGGGAAGCAAGAAAAGTAAAAGATTATTTTTTATTGATATGAGACTAGGGAAACGTGCTTGCTTTAAAAAATATATTCTCACACTGGCTTCAGGTGTAAGCTCCTTCATCTGTCTTGCGTACTAATAAATTATGAATGCTCCAGATTGAAAGCGAAACAGAAACCTTGTTTGTGTATTCACTGCATGGGACACAATGAAGGCTTATTAATTACTTTCTCATCACCCAAATGTATATGTATATTCAATAATTTTGCATAGCCTTCTTTCAATACAGAAGTGTCAGTAGAAACTACCCTAATCCATTAGCTTTTATGCCCCAAAAGACTTAAAACGTCTCTGCAAGTCCCCGATAGTCTGCCGTAACTAATCGTGCGTGCACCATTGCCTCCTGGGAGTTATTGGCTGAGTTTTTTCCCCTTTTTTTTTCTCTTCTTCCCCAAGTTTCTAAATGAGTCAACATAACAGCAATAGCTCATAAATGGCCGGAGCATATTCCCGGCCTCTCTCTGGGAATGGTTCAATCGATTAAAACGTTTATTGGTTGCTATCCAATCTTTGGTAAAGCTCCGTTTCCACAGCAAAGACGATTTTACTAAGGGATAAATTGGGAACACACAGTATGTCCACAGACACATGGAACCTGTGCACGGCTAATGCCAATAACACATGCTAGTCAAAAGAACGAGCATCGTCATCTTCGAACGTATGTTGAAATTTTAGAAACACAGCTTTGAGATTGCCAAGAAATGGCATAAAGTTGTTTACCGTCAGTTCAGTTTACTCCGCAAGTACCATTACTTTTGGAGATATCATTATATCTGGAGGGATTTATAACTAAAAAATATTTGCAACTGTGTACTACTTAATTGGGCACATCAACACATTCAGACGAAACGATGACGATACACGTTCTTTTGACTAGCGTGTGTCATGGCCATAGCCTTCCGCACATCACCACACCACCGAACGAGTAACAGATTAAACAAAGGGTGGTGGCGGCTTGCAGTGACGTCATCAAAGAAGTCCTGTAGTGAAGTTTTCTACCTTATGATAAATCCTCGTATTTCATTGACCTCAGCTATATACGCTCCCGTTTTTGTCATGCAAAATTGTGGAATCCCAGATTTGGCCACAATTTTAACGATCACATTGACAGGTATCGTCAGAGAAGACAAAAAAGAATATGCATCACTTCCAAGAATTAATCCTATACTGGTGGGCTACGTCGTGATGAACTGACGGCAAGAAATATACCCTTCAGCGAATTATCTCAGTTTCTCCATGCGCTCCACGATTCTGCTGTCAAGGAATGTACACAGTGTCCTGTGTTTCGCTAACCTTCGACAAAAAGGTTTGATGTTGCTGAAAGGTACACCAGCTGTTTCCAAAACTTAGCGTAAAATCTTGTGGCAGAAAATGAGCATTTATTTGAGACGCTTCCTTTGCTTTGGTAGCGTCTCCAACCTGGCTGACTCAACATGACACTAGCTGCGGGGTTTCGTGATCTGTTGGGCAGCCCCGTGGCGGCCGTCGTCTCGGCCAGACAGACTTGGCCAATCCAACAACAAACAATAACCTGCCATCATTCTAAAGATGCACGACAAGAAAATAATTAATTAATTAATTTGAATATTAGTATATTAATTGAATTAGTATATTAATTGAATATTAATTAATTTGAATAAATTACCATACATAGAGATACGCAGTTTGACTATACATACAAGTATTATTGGCTTTGGTGACTGAAAATATCTTCAGAGTTTTAGTTGAAACGACGAGCTGCTTGCAATGGCTAAAAACTTAAATTAGTTATTGGCATTACGAGCTACCTTTCATATTTAAACTAGCAACGGTGTGTTTCCTAAATCACGGCTGAAAATGCTAACTTCGAAGAAACCCCTTTTCCTCTTCTTTCTTTTTTATGGTTCCGCTTCAAGGGAATATGTTCTCATATGTTTTATTGATCTACTCAATTGGGCATCGCGAGCTCAGAAAAATTTGCGTACAGGGAAGGAAGTATACCAGCTGTACAATCGAGTATGGTTGCTACAACTTATAGGGACTTCATTTGTATAAGATTTCATAATATTTGTCAATGCAGCAGCCGTTCTAAAGCTGAATATAATCGTATCTAATGCTTCAGATCGGGACGAAGAGACTAGCCATTCACTGAATCAATAAAATGTCTCTTGTCTTAGTATTATTAGTGAACCATTGGGTCACTAACGCTTTCCCGATAATATATTTTTTTTTTTTGTTATTCCAAAATTTGAGGAGACGAGTATCTGTATTTCTGAAATAAAAGTACAGCCGAGCCGCATCCATGGACGCAAGAATTAAAATAACCAACTGAAGCAATATTATCCTGAAATCTCCGAGCTCTTTTTGGTAGTTTCCTTAGGTAAAATAGGGTTAGGTTGTGTGCACGGTGACATTCACGCAAACATACAAGCCAGCAAGATTATAAGAGTTTCATCAGTATCTAGATAGAGGGAACGATAACGTTGATTGCAAATATTGTCAGTAGCAAGAAGGTTGATAGATTCAAAAGTTAATGTGCTTTACTTGTTCTTTGTTATACCCTCGTCTAGAACCTCACTGAGAAAGATGATGGTTTTCTTCTTAGAAGATAAGGTAATCAGTCCCTTCCTTATCTGCTGTTTTGTTTATGTGAAACTCCTTCGAGATATTGCGTGCCCCTGAAGAGTGGCAACATATTTTACAGATACTTTTTAGGAAATTTAATGAACTTTTCTAGAGTGTTATCGTAACTATGAGAAATTACAGCACCAGCTATGTTTTTTTTTCTTTTGATGGAAAGTCACCTTCAGCGGTACTGCTGTGAACAGAAAATGTTGCCGCATCATCTTATTTTTCCTACCAATGGAATGTCATCTTCAGGGTGCTACTGCAGAGGCTGCCGCACGTACCATCTCTCGCTCGTTCAAGTGACACAACATCGCCCATAACATTTGCGATGAAGAAGAAGCACCTACGCGATATCACGATGGTTTCAAGGACAAATGATAGCAGGTGCTACAGCCTGTGAGATAATGTCTGACATTCAGTTGCTGCAACCTGCAGTCGTGGTTCAGTGTTGGCGTGAGTCTTCCGCTTCTCTTCATAGAAAGAAAGAATGAAAGAAAATATACAGAAATTTTGGGATAGATTACCAGTAAACTTTTAAAATATTAGTGTTGGGGTTCGTGGTAGGTTTTTGAGGTCCATCTTTTCTCAAATATTCTTCTCATAGCGTAGTCTATAGTCTATGTAGAATATTTCATATAGTGGCATTCCTATGAGGCGAGCAGATTTATTCAGTAGAGAAAAGGTTAACAAGCGGTTGCCGAAGACGGTTGCTCAAAAATATGAAACTGAAATCACTTCGTTTTGCTTCTGTCGTGTTCTGCAGGATGGAAACCCATTGCAATGAACGTCTGTTAATTAATGAGCGCAGTTTCCGCTCATCTGTTAAAGCTGATTCGCTGAATGTTCCTCACATTCGTTGCATGTTTTCGATCGTTTAGTTTTAGTGTGCTCATTCATTATACATATTTACTTGAATTACTAATTTTTGTGTTGTGCTCATGGTTTGTTATTAAAATAAATTGCTTAACCCTATCTTACTCCGGGTTGGGCTACTTCACTACAAAGGTATAACAATAGAAACAAAATAACATTGCGGCGAAAAAAACGCATACTCAGAAACAGAGGGAGACTGAATCGCATACTTTACACTAACTTTACATCGAACATATCGACTGAGGTGGTCAGAAATATTTTCCAGCTTCCACAGTTCACTTACTATAGCAGTTATGTCCGATCTGAGTGTATGCGCTGGGCCTTTGAAATCTTCAGAATTGTGACGTCAAAATTACGTCACGTCACTGAGGATAAATCAAAGATTCCTCCCTGCAACATTAGCGTGATGCTATTGTGACGTCACAGTTCTGAAAATTCAAGGGCTTAGCGAATTAACTCAAATCTGACGCCACTATTTTCTGTAAATGAACTGTGATCTGCACCCAAAACCAATTGAAATCGACTAAAATTATTTTGTGGAAGGTTGGCTGGAACATGCATTAATCCTCGTCAATGAAAATTACTCGAACTCTGAACACACACCTAATAAGCATTATTATTCATTAAATTTTTAATTTTCTTTCCCTGTAGTGCTGCCAATTAGCAACACTAGAGAGGGAAACTGCTTTTGAGCCTTGTTCGCTCTTGGGATAGTCATTGTCAAGTGGTAAGTAGCTAGTTGTCGCTTGACTAACCACATACCAAAACTCGTTCGTACTATATTTTATTTGAAGTGTGTACAGTACATTAGGGGCTACTCCCTAGTGAGGGGCTACTACCTGCAGACTTGCCTGAAAAATAGAACAGAATGAATTGATAATTTAGTCCAGTACATTAGTAACTAACTAAACAACTTAATTGACTAAAATCCTTCTGTTCGGCACTTAACTACTTACCACTTGACTAAATACTATCCCAAGTGCGAACAGGGCTTAAGTGAGACCGACGATAGGTGACTTCAACTTTGTGTAGGTAAGTTGCACTGCATAGGAGCGACGTTGCTGGTAGTGTTGTCTGTAGTGTAATAGAGTGCAGCTGGTGTGGTGTACCGGCAGTTGCTGTAGTTTAGTTCCTGAGTAAACGTCAATGTTGTTTACTCTCATGTAGTACGATGTAAAAATAAAAAAATAGCACTTGTGGAGGCTGAACAAATTCAAAGTGACCACCTTCATTGTAAAATGCGTTTTGGTGTAGCAATAATAAACTTCAGTCTCAAAAAGTACTTTGGCACAAAATAAATGAAAATCTTTCCCCGCAGTCACTGAAAGTTCTCATATTTTAAACAGGCAACAACGCAAAATGATACCAAAGTCCCAATAGCAACGGGCGGTCTGTCAAAATTTACCACAATTATTCATATATAATACCGTGAATCTTTAAATATCTGAACGAAACGGTCCTGGATTTAACGCGACACCGCAAAAAAAATTATAGTTATTCTATAGATATTGCGGCGAAAAGCTTCGAAACTGCAATCGCAATCAAATTTACGGCTATGGCATACTGCACATCGTAAAACTCGTCTTTGGACGCAAATTATTACATATTGTACATCATACAACTCGTAACATGGACACAAATTACATTATTGTAGGTAACTGACGCACAAAACGCTAGTAATTCATAAACTATACGACAGTATGTTCTATATTTCAGGTTGCATTTCTCATATTGTCTGAGCTTCAAACGGAATATGGACTTCGAAAAACCGTGAGTATGATAAAAATAACTGTATATTCGTATGAGAACACAGCACGACTGCTTGAGAAATGTCAGGAACTGTTTTTGTTGTCATTGCATTGCGTGAATGAAGTCTCACTAGTTCGTTATACTGCCCTATATGCGAACTACTCCCCTGCTAAGCGGCCACACTGTGGTTCCCTTCTCCAAGGAGGAGTCAGAGGAGTACGAGAAGGACTGGAAAGGTTATTCCTACGGCGTCGTCCGCCTCAATCCTGATGGAAACGTCATGCCCGCTCTCTTTGCCCATCTGCACGACGGTATCATGAACTTTAAGGTAAGATGACAATTTCATCTTCAATCGTCCTGCACAGCGTTAAGTAATTTGTGTGTGCTTGATGCTGCAGGAGCAGTGGGTAAAGCACCGAGATAGCGCTTTTTCAGAGTAACCTACCCTCGCGGCTTCCCTTGTGCGTGAGCTTCCGGTTTAGGGTGGCCAATGCAGTGGGTCAGGGGGAGGGGCGCAAACAGAGAGTGGGCGGGGCCTGGGAAACCAGAAGAAGGTGGAGCCGGAATCTACCCTCAAAAAGCGGTGGCCATATCCACTACTTACAGGGGTTTTAACAAGAATTTAGCATGCTGCGCACTTTAAGAATTTGACAGCAGTATTGACAACTGAAGCTTCTAAAATTCGAGCTATTAGCTACCTCACATTGACTTAGCGACAAAGTCAACTTCTGCTTATCCTAGAGAAAATTTGAAAGTAATTTCTGATTTTGTCAATCTAAAAAGCGCATTATTACAATTCACGCGTTTAATTATTCTCTAGAAGCTCGAAAAAGAATTATTACGAGGTTATTATGTTTAGTGTTTAATATTTGCTAAGTTTATTCTATAATGTGCAGTTCGAGAAGACAGACGTGGTGATCATGACGTACCCAAAGTGCGGCACTACGTGGACTCAGGAGATCGTCTGGACCATGAGGAACAATGTCAATTTCGACCATCCTGAAGCAAACTCTCCGATTATGCTGCGCTCACCATTTCTCGAGTAAGCACAGTAGTAAGCACCAATATAAGTAATCACTATTGGTAAGCATCGCGAAAAGTAAATACTACTACTAGTATGCCAAAATTAGTAACTAGTCATATTAATTAGTAACCACTATACGTTAGCACCATTCTGTTATTAGTGCTGTATGTACCACAGTCGGTAAGCGCTGTAAGTAAGAATTATTGTTAATAAGCAGTATTACCGTTAAAACTGTAGATCATTACTAAGCCAAAACTTCTATGCTTAGCGTATCGGAAATAGGTGAAAAAATGTTGACCTCTGCCAGGGTTCTCTGAGGGCGGAAGGTCCCGTATAGCTTTAGCATACTTTAGCAGCGGCCTCCTCTGACGGGCTGTGGCACTTTGCTGCCTCTGCGGACGGTCCCGGTATCACGTGCGGGCCGTCCGGCTTGTGCTAAGCGGTCTGTAGCTGTCGCCGTAGTGGCTAGCTGCTTTGGCTAGCGTGGGGATCCCTCCTTACAAGCCAGACTGTGGTAGACCCTGGAAAGACCGAGGGCGCAGCCGTCGCCATGTGGTTCCGCTAAGACTTTAGCGGAGGGATCCTAGGAAGACCGTTTTTAGTCCGCTGAGGCTAACCAGTGCGTGATCCTGGTTATGCGCCAGACTGCGAGAGTGGTCTTTCCGATAGGTTACCTACTCGTTCGTAACCTGTCCTTCGAGAAAAACTTAGCATGAGGTTTAAGCATAAACAAAGACATTTGCTAGTTTAATCTCGGCCTTATTTGCAAAATTCTTATGTGGTACCAGCTCGCTCATCATATGACCGATGATCAAATAAAATTTTACTTAATTCTAGAAACTGCAGTAGGTTTGTACACGTAAAGTACAAATTCAATGCAATACATGTTAAAGTTACGCATACAAATTGTTGTCTCTATCGTATGCAGTGGATAACACAATAGAACAAACATGAGCGTCAACTATAACTTCAAGCGGTGACTCAACTAAGTTACAAGCCTCCGTGGCGCGTCGTTGGCGTCGAACAGTCACCAGGCGTAAGCCTACTGTGCGCTGGAGAGGAGACTGCTGCGCAGTGCATCTAACAGGCTTAGGGCTACTGAGTGTCGTTAAGGGTGACTGTGCTATTCTGCTATTTTCAGTGAGCGGATTCCAGGTGATTAGACAACCTCCATGTTGCTTTTTTTTGCCTAGACTAAACGTTCGGAAATTTTTTTTATTTTGAGCATCAAGTGCTTTTGGAGTTTTGAGCTTCGTCTTGCTATCTCCCTTCTACGTATACTAACGGTGTCTTTCGCTACAAAATAACTTTTTGCGTGTGCTGACTGAAAAGATGACTTGTTAAAAAAGGATTTACGGCTGACTTGAAAGCCTGCAAACCGGCAGTGGTTAGAGATGTTGTTTCACTTGCTGTCACTATGCCGGACTTTCTTTCCTATGAGCAGGGAGGAAAGTATTAATATTCGGCAACGGAGATGCACTGTGGCTAGTATTTTTTTTCACTCGAACTCTACTGGGAGATGGCTTTTAACTTTAAAGCCGGGGGTTGATGGGTTCCTTTGTAGTATGAGCCTTCCATCACTGAAGCTATTGCTCTGACGTTCCGTGGTCGACTGCGGCTGTAGTCACCTCTGGGGCCTGGTGTCTTTTATGCAGCACGAACCAGTGAACGTAGGTTTCCTAGTTTGGGTGTGCGGTCAGGTGACGAATTCTTAGCTGAACCAATGAATTTCGTGCCAATGCAGATAGAAGTAAATCTGGTTATACTCTGACGAAGTTGACTTATGGTGCTGAGTCATATTCTCAGTGGTATTTGTCCGAAATTAATGGTGCGCATTTCCAAATTGTTTCTACATCATTATTTAGCATGTATTTAGGCGTTTTTGGTCTGTAATCTAGGATGGACTGCTTGTTGGCATCGAGAACCCCGCCTCCGCAAGATGCTCTTGAAACTTTCATGGCAGCATTTTTCAAGTACTGCCCACACGCCGATCCTTCCAAGGGCGTCATGCTGCAGTTGTCCAAACATATTCCTCATCCTCGGACCATCAAAACCCACCTGCCCTTCTAGCTGTTACCCAAAAACATGTTAGATCAAGTTAAGGTATGTTGGGTACTTTCAAACGACATTGATAAAAAAACGCATTGAAATGTTAAAAAGCCGAAGCCTCAACATAAGAGTTACGAAGCGTAGACAACGCTTTTCCCAGACACGTTTTTAACCTTTAATGCTCGCACTTCCATCGCTAACTTGTTCATAAAACTAGGGTGTGTGTAATACTACTGACTACTAAAAAATGCACCTTCATTCAGCGAAGAATGATATGATATACGTGATATAATCTAAACTAAATGCCGCACGACCCACTCTGTTAGTGCTGTCCGTGGGGCATCGACTTCCAAAAACGATAACGAAACGTCCGTGTCGGGTTCAGTATGTGTCCTTTACTTTATATTTTAAGATAATATGCGTGCCTATAAACTAGGTTAGAGCCCTACCTGTTCTAGCTGAACTAAACCTATCCAAACCTTTTTTTTTTAATTAACCTAACCTAATCTATCCCTAGTTACTTTATCCTAGGCAAACACTCTGAGGTAGGCCTAAACTCAGCTCGAAATGTCTTAGAAAACACGTATGAAAAATCTCACTTGGCATAGGATGCATTGTAAACACAACATAATTGAAAATTTCGAGTCAAATTAAAATGGGGTTTATCCTTGCTCTCACGAACTTCTCTGTCTTTCTCGCAGGAATAGAACTTTTCGAAATGCAGAGATGGGCATGTAACTAGTTACTGTAACGGCTTAAGTAACGGGCGTTACTTTTTGTAACGAGTAACGGTATCGCCTTAGCAATTTTTGAAACGTAGCGAGTAACGGTAACGCCCGGGT
>LQNS02277100.1:17948923-17960607 GCA_001587735.2 Parhyale hawaiensis
TGCAAGTCATCGAGACTGGATTGGCTGGGGACTCTTCGGAGTTTTGGATCAACGCCGTGTACAACGAGACGATGCAAAAGTGGTACTGGTATCCCGGCAACAGTGAAGTGAACTTGGAGTACATGTAAGTACCCTCACTGTACACAAAAAATGGGTATGCATGCAAGATACTGTCACGGTAACTGTAATGAATATGGATTTTTCAGTCCAGACAGTGAAGCTTAATTATGAACACATCACACTGTACATATAAGTAACTGCATTGTGATTCTTTAGTGGGCTACAAACGGATATCAGCTGTTTGTATTGGCTGTGGACAAGCTACTCTAATGAATTACTACTAAGTCCAGAAGATTTCATTAGTTCGAGCCAGTTGAAAAAGCTACTAAAATGGACTACTAATACTTGTAGTACTAACAAATTTCATTAATTCGAGCAGAGTATGGAAACAGTACTATGGTGAACTACTACTAGAGTCAAACCAGCGTAAGCAGTCCTTTAGGGGCGGAGCTGAATTCAACGCAGCAGTGCCAAATCTAAGCTATTGACTAATGCACTTTGAGTATTCGAATATAAATATAATTTTATCGAGTGAGACAAGTTATACCACGCCCTTAAGTGAGATTTGGCAAAGTTGCTTTGCGTTCTTAGCTGCTCGGACTCCTTAAGCTGGTTTGAATATAGTAGTAGATTTGAGCAGTTCTAGCTGGCAGTTTAATCCAGGACCCCAGTGCCTGCAAAAACCCTGTTATTTTTAGCACCTGTCACACGATTCAATTTGACGATACTAACGCTCCTGTCGACTGAAAGCCTAGTGGGAACGGCCTAACTTGACTATAGTGTGTCAATCGGTGATGCCTCTGATGTACCGAATAGCTCAACCAGAAATAATTTATGTTCTAGAGCTGAGAAATCAAGCTTTATATCAATATTCTGTGCAAATGTACATAAGCATAATCAGATGAACTTACATTGATAACTTGGTTACATTAACTGAAATTTTTACTGCCTGAAAACGCTAATGGCGGGCGCAAACTAACGCAAAAGTTGGCCAGGCGTTCAACTTTTACCACAGACAGTCACGTTGCTACAACTTTTATTGACGGCATTTGAATTTCACACTAAAACTGAAAGTCATTGTAACATTTAGATAACTCAGAAATTGGAGACATTCTCAAAGGTTGATCATTATTGCCTGCAATAGCTTACAAACTGCAAAAAAACTCATTTTTTAGCTCCGTATTGCTTTAGTGATATGATATTTAGCTATGCTCAAGCCGAAGCCTTGTCCGCGGTACCGTAATCTGATGCGGAGTTGTGTGGCAGTGCAACTTTTACAGTGGTGTACTCCCGCCCTTAGACATGGTCCTGCTACGCAATGTATATCATTATTCTACTGATCTGTCAGTCCGTTTGTCTGTCTATAAGTCCTTATTTTATAGCATTGCTTTACTTGGCACAGGTCTGCGCTCTCGGAGTGCAGCTGTAGTTTTTTTTAATCTACTGCACTAGTAGTCGGCTGTGGCAACAGGTTTTGCTTTGACGGCCTTCACACTTTATTGCAGCCGCCAAGAAGGTCATGTTTTTGGTGAGTTAGTCTCTCATAAAGACAACTCAAAAAGCTATGGTCAGATCTTCAAGAAAATGACAGCAACTGTTGTAGAAGAAACCTTGGCTTCAGGACCCGTTTGAATCTTTCGTTAAAATTGCCTTGTTTGGCGGAGGAATGCATTCTCAGAGTGCTCTAGTTATTTTTAAAACTACACGCCCCGCAATTACCTCAGTGTAGTGCGACAAGGGGTTAATTTGCGTTTTTATTTCTAGTCCCGAAGATGCGAACCCGAAAGATGGTGATTACGGCTGCCTCACGGTGGACTCCACCCTTATTGGTCATCCTGAGTCCTCCGAATACCACTTCATTTGTCACAGAAGCATAAGTAAGTTCAGATCTACGACGTCACAAAGCTGACAAATCTGTACTGCTTAAGCCATTTTTCTGCTGTTTTTCTGCTGCTTTTCCACCTTACGTTAATATTTTTTTTTCCCATATACTGAGTTCAAAGTATACCTGGTACATTCCATCTTTCCTGCTGTGATTAGGCTTAGACAGTTGCGAACACTTCAATTATGAATAAATGAGCAACTAATTATAATAAAATAAAAGTTCTCTGTTTGATAACAGAACGCGGTGATTGTGCTTTTAATGTCAGAAAATTTTTAGCGTAGAAAGTGTGAGTTAGTCATAACCCGAAAGCTGCAACAACGACTACGCGCACACATAGGTTACGGTGAAGAAGGTAAAAGATAAAAAATATCAATACTAAGAATGACCGTCGTGTGTTTGTTTCTTTATTTATATATTTATTTATAGGTTTTGTGTCACGCGCTTAACGAAATAGGCAAAAATTAGCTCTGGCCTTCATGGTTCCGTCACTAAATTCATCCTCTTGAAGACTGTGGCCAGCATGTCCAGCTTCATAGAAAACTGATAGGCAGAAAATATTCCTGGTTACTGTAGATGCATACAGCTTCTCCAAACAATCTCTTTCATCGTGTTTCGTACTCTCATCTGAGATTTCATTCATTCAAACTTCAGATGATACTCTTATTTTGTTATTTTGGTAATTATCGAAGCAACTGGGAAGATATTCTTGAGCCGTCAGCAGGCGCACAAAGACAACGATGAATTCTCGGCAGCAAGTTATTTTCTCCCCATTTTGGGTTCTTCTTTCAACAGAGCACGTTATCTCTTGAGGAAAACTTTTCAGAGTCAGAGTTACTACGCCACTCTCCAGTATCTTGGATACAGAGCTCCATATTTATCAGAAGCAATATTGACAGAGTTATAGTAGCGCAAGTTAGGATTACTTCATCATAAAAGGGGAGAACATTAACCAACCGTATAATTTCCACGGGTCCCGCTTGTCTATTTCTTAACTGCGAGCAACAGACTCATAAAAATCAGTTACAAATAAACTCAGTGGCCCAGAGTCAATAAATAAGTTCACTTTCTTCCAGCTTCTGTCAACGCAAGCTATATTATAATTCTACTTGTCCCTCAGTAAGATAGAAAGTTAGTTACCGTAGTAAGTACGACCGTAACGCTTTAGTATTAGATAGGGGAAAATTAGAGTATCTTGGATACCATCTCCGTAGAAAAGAACATGATCCAAGTTTCCATTTCTTTTTCCTGAGCTGCTCTTGCTTGTACTTCATAAGTAGAAGATTTGGGGTCTAATTTGGAATATAGCTACTACATTTTCACTCTTCGTATGCATGATCCGGCCCGAGATGTCATCGAAGAACAATGCTTGTTATCCTGCAGAATTCCCGCACGTTCCAACTAGTTACAGTTAAAGCTGAATTGCATTATCACCAAGCTTACGCCGCTCGTCGGTAGATGGTGCTCAAAATAACCGCTTTTCTGGTTAAGGTTACCAAATTTACAAGGTTGTTGTACCTAGCATGGCTGCATAGGCATCAAACTCGCCATTCGCTATGTACGTTTGTGTACAGGCATTGGTGTACGTGCGGGCGGCGTTCAAGTTCCCGAGCTGTGCCTGCTCGCTGTATCGCAGATTAGGTCAGGTTAGGTTCAGTTAGGTAAGGTTAGGTAATGTTAGGTAACGTAAGGTAAGGTTACATTAGGTAAGGTAACGTTAGGTTAGGCTAGCTTAGGTTTGATAGTGCTCATTGTAGTACTGCTGGTGGTTGTTGCGCAGCAAGAAAGCTTACTTGAACGCACGCACAGTGATGGGCGCACACAGAATGGCAAATTTGATGCCAGTGCGGCCCTGCTGGGAAGCGATTACAAAACGGCTCTGTATTCGCTCACGCGAAGCCTTACACAAGCGCGTCTATCGGCTTAAACTTATGAATGACCTTTTTCTTCTATGATATTCCTTTATGGATGGATCGCACAGACCGTATGAATGTTTCACTGCCACGCGGCAAAGACAATTTACGGGCAAATTTCGTATAAGCGTTGAAACATTAACTGTATGCAAAATAAAACCTATATAGTGATTTTTTGGTTGATAGTATATCAATTTGGCAGATGCGCCGATGTACTGCGACAGCGAAGAAGGCTGGCATATGAGTGACAATCGATGCTACTCCGTAAGTATTAAAATCTTACTTAATCCCTGCAGACGCTTTAGTCCTCAGACCTGCGATTAAAACTTTCTACTCATGTCTTGCCTCTCTCTTGCGACTCTCGAAAACTCAGACGGCAGAAAAAACTAGAAGCGTTAGATGCACGTGAAGTTTGCTTACAAGTAAATTCAATAAATAAAGTGCAGCAAGAGCACTATTATTATTGTTATTAGAAAAAGACCAAAAATGACAATAATGGGTTGGGATCACTATAGTGCACTGGCTCAATATCGTTACATAAAGAAAAGAAAATTCATTCATAGGGAACGAGAAGCACTGTGTACCGCCACACAAATGGCAAGAACAGTGTCTCAAGATTTATACGCTACGGTAAAATGTCAGAACATTTATCAGAATACTGTAGCTATCACATATAGGTATTATATTCGGACACCTTCTTAAGCGATTGTGTACCTAAAACTCTTGAAAATCGCAATAATAAGTTAGATGCAAGCAGCAAGACGACCTGCTCTTTCACGATAGAAATAAAGGGTATTGCATCTGTGTACCTCGGCCGATGTTCTTCAAGTCACTGTCAAATGCCCGGAGTTTTTTTTTTTTTATATGAAGGGAAAGCACAGGTCATCCCATCATAAGGACTGTCATCTGCAGCGGGCTTTCACTTCCTTATTTAATACGTATCTTTAACTATTACTTAGTCCCTCAAAGAAAACTTTTCATGCACTTTTCCCCTTGGGCAATGTTCAGTATTGTATATATGCCTCATCACATGAGGGGACGAGCTAAGACCAGAGAGCCTTTCTGCTTGGATATGCTCTGAGTCTTTTTTTTTAGTGTCAAGTCGATTAGTCAGCGATTTTAGGTCTTCGAGGCTTCACTAGTCTAGAACTTTGAACAGGAACGTTTGTTTCTTCACCTTGAATCGTACTGTAGGTGTTAGAGGCAGCCCGATGTCTTTGGATCGGCTGATATATACACTTTTTAATATCTTTATTAATATTCGAAGTATCAACGGTCTTCCGTCAAAAGCAGCGTACCAATCTAAAGGTCCGGACAAGTCAAGCTTTGAAAGATTATATTGATGGACCAAGCCTAGTGTCTAGTGTTCACTTGTTCATACTTCCTTAGTGTGAACTGGGGAGCCAGCTCTGTGTATATTCAGGCAACGGGTGGTAGTAAACTACTATACGTGATAAAATGAATTTCCCCTTAAATAGTAGTCGCACAAAAATTTCTACCTGATGTAGAGAGGTTGTGTTCAGTACGGGCGAAGGCGAAGATGATCGAGCACAGGCTTAGTCCAATTCACATTATATAAATATACAATTGTTGATGGTACTTTTGTTAATGTCAGTATAACATAGTAACAAAATCTGATATCGTTATATCTTAAATGAAATGTGGATTTTATATTCTCCTTCGTTTATTAAGGTCAGTCTTGGATAACCAGCAGAACACAATAGGGCTCTTTTTTATGTGTATATGAGCCTGTGCTCATCTTCGACCACGGACGCCACATCGATCAGTCGAGGGGTGAGAATTGCTGCAGCGCCCAATGCAGCAATATTGGGCGTTCTATTCCCACGCTAAGTTCGAAAAAAAGTCTTGCCGTATCGCAATGCAGCGTCGGCGTTTCTCAAGGTCATGCGTATAAGTAGTCCATTAGGGCAGCACGGTCCTACCCAGAAATGGGGAAGGTGAGAAGAGGAAGCGGACCCAGTTAGAAAGAGTCTTCCGTCTATCACGCTAAGCTCAGTCAATCTGCGGTTGACTGCAGCCTGTTCTCTTGGGATCGTAGGTATCTCTACAGCATGAACCCAGTACATGAATACTTTTATGGCTAAGGTGCGTGATCAAGAGGCTTTTGCCTTTACTCTGTAGGCTTGTTATTAACTAGTTCTAAAATCGATGAATTCTTCTTGGATATGAGTCTTTTGCCTCAGAATATTTACAAATATCGAGATTAGAAATGCATTACGGTGAAAAAAATCAATCTAATATTGTTCTTTTCCTACAGACATCGGAATCTGGAGACTCTTGGTTAGATGGCAACATGATGTGCGAGCAAATTAGTGGTGAACTCGTCACCATAAACAACCGAGAAGAAAATAATCTGATGATGGACGAAGGTATCCGTTACCATGACAACATTTGGATCGGCATGACAGAAATTGTGAGTATGGTACTGCTAAGAAATTGACACTGAATGAAAAGTGTATATATAAGACTAGACCACTCTGAGAGCACATGCCTCCGCCAGCTAGACAATGTTAGCGAAAAATTCAATTGGTTTTGGTTTTCTGCAATTTTCTTGCAAGTCCTTTCGCAAATAGTTTCGTAACTACTTGAGTTATATTGCTAACAAACAATGAATCGAACACAAAGACAAACAAACGAACGAGCGATTAGATCATTGCAAAAATTCGGTTATCTGCTCTTCTTGATATACCTAACAACCCGTGTAAATTAAAAATACATCGTCTATTAATTTTTCAGTTATGGTACTAAGGATAAGGAGGCAGGCATAGAAACAAAGGGTTGTACGGATCTTAACCAAAAGTCAATCATCTGTTAATCTCAACATGCCTAGCAATCCCTGAAAATTTTGTGATATTCCATTTATAACTTTTTGAGTCATCTTAGCGACAGAGAGACAGACAAATAGACAGGAAAACAGATAAACTCGAAGAAAACATAACCTCCTTGACGGAAGTGAAAATAAGTGTGATGACACTAAAATGAAGCAAGGTATCGCAAAAGTCACTACTAGGTCTAGTACGTACTTGTATGTATACACGGCTTATAGTATAAAATAACGATTATGAAGATGATCGTGGATGGCAAGAGATTATATTGAATACAGCAATTTATTCCAGTCCCGGAGATCTTACAAGCGCGTGTCATAGCTGCGTTCCATTCACGCCAGGAAGGACAACCACTGTCTCTTCTGGCTTAGCGCTTCTTTAGCCGAGATGATCCCTGGTACCAAAGACACAGTTCTGGTACATAACTTCAAATTAGAATTACAAAGCGAAAGAAGATACAAACGTAAAATTTCTAACCGCGTTGTCATGCCATCACCATTGCCTCCTGGCGACCATGCAACTGACTGAACTTATCGGCATAGCACTGGTATCATGGATACGAATATAAACAATTTAGAGCAAGCTATCAGTTTTGACGTCGTCGTTTTACTAGTTATCGTATAAAATTGCTAAGGAAATACCTGTATTTGCCCGTGGCTTGCGCTCTAGCAATGACTAAATATTAGCAAATACCGTACACTGTTGCTCGCCAATTATAGTAAAGTACCGCCGCTGGACGAAGTTCCAATATAGATATAGTTTCATAGTGTAGTTCGGTAGCAGCTACTCACCCTTACTCACTCTAGGCATTTTTCTTTTTAGGCTTAAGTACAGCATAATTTACGCTTTTTTAATCTTATGTGTGTAGCTTTCCTTATTCCATGATGAAATTAGGAATAAATTAACCACTGTGTACAAAAATGTCGCAAAACTTGACTTCTCAAAAGAACCTGTCTGGATTTCAAATGTTTGTCGACTATATAGATGCAAGCTTAACTTTTTTAGCTTCTTAATGGCACTCAGGTAAGCACGACTGTTCACTGAAATTGAACCATCGAGACTTGACATCTTCAAAGCTTTAGACAAAAGCTATGGATTGATGACTTAGATATATACCGTATGTGTTAGAGGCAACGCGATTACTTTGAACCTGCTCAGAACTGCCTCTCACGGAGCAGGATTGAGTTTCTGGAGGTCTCAAGGGTAACCGGCAGAGGGTCGATGCCTGAAACTCAATTCAGCATGTCGAAGCCAGCGCACCTGCCTCAATTTTCAATCAAGCCAAGCCTCAAAGGCCCATTATTGGCACCCAGTTGAACATTCCCAATAATGGTCCTTATTTGTCATTCCCTAGAGTTTACTGGGATCACGACGGGCCGGAAGTATGCGCTATTCATAAAAACTTTCAACCGTTTATTTACAGGGCCACACAAACAAATTCTATTGGGTTGGTGACAATTCTTCTACCTTCACCAACTGGAACCAAAACCAAAGCATGCCACAGTAAGTACAATTTATTTTTACGCAGTAGATGCTTCCGCATGATATTGCCACATTATTATGAAGTGAGTTGTTTTTCCTACTGCCGTAGACATATATTATAGATCTACTCTGAGTTTCTCTTTTTCGTTCGTACGGTACCTTTTCAAAATTTGATTGGGCTGTCGCTCTCTAGTTTCTCCTTGACACCCCTAGAAAACCATTAAAATAGTTTCACACCCCTCACAAAATTAATTCCTCATTTAATAATGCACAAAATTTTTAAATGTTGGATTGCTGAATGTGAGAGTCCAAGATTTCATATCCATAACAAGTCATTCTGCATCACCAGGAGGTACACGCACCCCCCCCCTCCCTTTTGGTGGGTAATCCCAGGTATCTCGAACTATGTACCAGTATCGCTACAAACAACGACGTTCTCAACATCTAGCACTGCTATCAGTTATCACTAATTCAACTATTATATTTTAATTATTGTTATCTTAGTTTAGCGACCGAGCAATCTTTGCAGTCATTTATACTGTATGTATTAAGGTCAACTAGTTCATTTAGTTTCACAATATTTGTGATGAGGGCAGTGTATCCTTCAACTAAGCATTCCGTGTTGGTTCTTTTATGTTTTACCTTAGGGGTACTAAACTGCATAATAATAATTAGTGCAAAGGTTTTTGTCAGCTCATTGCGTACTTCATGGTAATACTAATTCATGCAATCATCTCATAATAACAATTACAATATGTATGCATAGAAAGTATACGTATATATTTTATCCACAATACTGTCCATAGGTAAATGTATAAGTTAAATACATTTTAGCATATTTATGCTCATTCTCTGAAGTGTTTCATAAAAATATAAATGAAAGAAAATAAGCAGCATTTCAGCTCATATTGAATTATTTTAGAGTAGTATTAGGCTGACACATTGGGAGGCAGAGGAGTAAAAATATAGATTTTGTTCAACTATAATTATAAGTGATACATAACCCGGTAAAATTTTTACACATTACTTAGTGGTAATTGCAGATAATCGAAAATTCATTTAAATCTGTTTCAAATTCATGAAAAATGTTTCCCCTGAAAAGACTTAATGATATCTCAGGAAATAACCAGAAGGTATCGTATGGGTAAAGCAGCAAAATACTACTCGTTAGTATAAATAGTGTAATTTGTTACTTACCGTCAAATTTTTTTGCTGAATCATAGACAAAGACAATAAAGCTTTTACTTCATAGAAAAATTTATCTCGAAAAAGTCTCAATGTTGTAAAACTAGTTCAGCTACTCGTTCTCAAGGCAGGGACAGCCAGCCTTTCAGGCTTGACCGGTCCAAAAATCCAGATATAAGCTGCGACTTTGCAACGTTGCGTCGGATTCAAAATATGAGAAGCAACCACATGAGTTGGAAAACTACATTTTCAGAAGCAACAGTGAGTTTCTGGAAGTCTCAAAGTCAATACCTAAAACTCCGTTCAGCTGGTAGAAGGCACTGCACCTGCTTCAAGTTTAGGATAAGTTAAGCCTCGAAGGCTTAATTCTGCTGCACGTTCGAACGTGCCGTTAAAGTTGGAGTAGAAGGAAGTAGATAAACTTATTATTATAGACACCGAAGGGGGGAAGAGTGTTATTCCACAGTAAGTAACTAAAAACTGATAAGAGACGATTGGTGATTTCATTTTTTTTAGTTTTTTATGATTTTGACCCAGCTAGGGAATGTAGCGTTAGCGATTCTAACATTCATGGTGAGTGGTGGGGCACTGAGTTTATAGGCAGGCACTGTATCCCAGTGGGCATTTACCTTTTGCCCGAACAAGTGCATGTGAGTTTCCTTGTTGTGATGTGCTGTCAAGGCGATTTTAGCCTTAGCTAAATGCTCGCTGGTAATTATGTGCTTCAAATATTTCATCTATCAGGTCAATGAACGGTCAGGCGAGCGCAGTCATAGACGTCGAGAGCCCCACTGGCGAATGGCTGACGGAGTTGGGCACCAACAGTCACAGATATGTGTGCGAGCGAGCCAAAGGTATGTAACTCACTGCAGCGAACTGTACAAAACTGCATGTAGTTATATACTGACTGAATTTGAAATGCTTCCCAGCAATTGTGAGACTTATACCATTACGAGAAAGAATAGATGTTTGTATTTTCTTCGTTACTATAAGCTACGGAAAACAAAGATAATGAAAAAGCGGTGGACTTCGTTTACCTAGACTTTCAAAATGTATCTGAAAAAGTCCTCATTAACTTCTTGGATGCTCAAGTACTTGAATGATTTCACCAACGTGCCTTAAACGAGATTTTTTACAGAGACGTTAATGATCGCCTCCGACACAAGGCCACAAACTCGAACTTAGAAATCGAAGAACTACGCTAAGCCAACCGTTTTTCTCGTACTTCATAGTGACTATTTGGAACAGATTCCCCTCCGAAGTCATCGGTGCAGAAACAGTCAGCGCGTTCAAAAATTCTCTTCTCAAGCATGGGGAGCAACACCCTCCACAGCTCCGAACTGCTCCTCCATGACTCACTAACTCTTAACGATCAAATCTTTAGACACCCTAGTCCATTACCTTTCATACCGTGACTAACTTAGCGGCTCTCAGCCCTGTAGATATGAAACAATTATATTAATCGTGCTTTCACTGTTATCTCCTTGGCTGTGCTTTTCTCCTTTTCTTCCTCAGGTTTCTAAATAATTTTGATATTATAGCAATAGCTCATAAAGAGCTGCAGCATGACTTAAGGCTACTCCCTGTTATTAAGCCTGCTGACCCGTCTATTACCCCCTTTCTAATCAAACATAAATGTTTTGCTTACCACAGGTGCTTGTGTCTCCGGCTGGGAAATGTTTGGTGACTCCTGCTATTACTTCAATCACCTACCAGACGACGTGGTCAGCTGGGACACGGCCAACCAGCTGTGCAGCAACATCAGCACGCGCCTCGCTGTCATTGAGACCGAAGAGGAAGACAATTTCATTAAAAATAATCTGTACGCCAACGGTCACAGCGACATGATGTGGATCGGACTATACTGTTAGTACCGTCGCTAGAGATCCTAACCGATTATCTACCTTATCTAACTCAGTAAACAGACGAGTCGATCTTTTTCTAGAAAACCCAAGGAAAAGTAGTTACGGGAGACACAGGTAAGCATACGAAGAAATAGAACGATCGGGATTTACGTCATAGCGGACCTAACGTAGGGAATTTCACTTGATGTTAGTGCTTTAATTTGCTCTGTTGTTAGACTGTAAGACGTCGGAAAAGTATCGTTGGTCATCCTATGTAAGAGCAGTTGCCCTGGGCTCACAATCTCCAACCGTGAATGAATGCTCATACCTTACCTTGAGTTACCTTGAGAGTCTTCGGAAGAAGTCCAGGTGACGTTGTTCACGTCACCCCACGTGTGTGGAGTCACTCTGCTTGGTGTCTTCTGTGGTGCCGCAGTTTGCGACCAAAGAGAGAGCCAGCAGCGAATTATCT
>LQNS02277100.1:17989373-18024653 GCA_001587735.2 Parhyale hawaiensis
AATTACTCAATTTATCCATAAATATACGAAAACATCACGACTTTGCATTTCAAATTTTGAATTTTTACTTGTTTAACGGCTGGAATCACTCTTTGATCACGCATGATTAGCCTGGAGAGGAAATCACGCTGTGATCAATTCTCACCACTGATCACGGTTGATTGCTATCAGAATCACGTCAAAATGCGGTCACAAAAACGTGCGAATCATGCGCGATCAGCGGGAATCATGCTCGCGGTTGTCACAAAAAGATGCCTTTAATAACATTGATTAAAACTTCATTCTAAGAACTTCGTTCAATTATGCGGACTTTCTATTCCTCTGATATATAATTTTAGTGACAAAAAGATATCGTTAGTTTATTTGATATTTCATAAAACGGCATAGTAATTAAAAGTTGATTAATCGTTTGCTATCCAGTTTATTACGGTTTAAAACCTAAAAATCAGTGTAATTTAGAATCAAAGGAAAATATCACCGGTGTGGAGTTTTCTTGCGCCACCGCATGTACTAAAATTAGTTGTAATTAGCAGATTAAATGTGTTTTAGCTCCAGAAAAGAGCACAAGCTGCCACCTTATTGCCCCCTCTCACCGGCAGGGCCGGGAGGGCAATTGCTCCTCCTGCTCTCCCCGAAGCGCTCCTGCATGATGAAAGAAAACTTGAGACAAGCGTCATGCGAGACTCGGCATTCGAAGAAGCGCTGAGTCGCTAGTTGCTGTGCGCTCGTAAGACCAGCACAAACTTTATATCTAGGATGTGACAATGTCCAAGCTTTTTACCTATTAGTTGAAATCACTAGCTACTACATTCGCAGAGAAATGCCATAGTTTCCGCTTTGCCCGGATTAATTTGACAACTAATATTACAGTAGAATCAGTTTAGCAACAGAAGCAAAAATAGTGGAATAAATTGGACACAAGTTATAGAAATAATTATGTTCCTAATGATACTTCAAATAAATCGATGTAGCGTTGTGTGCACTCTCTTTTTGTAGACTGTTGAAATTATTTCGTTTCTAAACCTTTCCATCTCTTGAAAATAGAAATTGAATGCTATATTCCACCGGAAAAAGGGCACATGCTGCCCCCCTATAAGGGGTACATGCTGCCCCCTACTAAGGGGCACATGCTGCCCCCTACTAAGGGGCACATGCTGCCCTCCTGCTACCCCCCTTCTAAGGAGCACACGCTGCTCCCCCGCAGCGTGTGCGGGGAAGCAAGTCAACTTGACCGCACCCTCGACTAGGAAACCTACACACTTTGGTTTGTGCTGCGGATATAGGCTAACTGGCCCCAGAGGAGTAAGTACGGTTGCAGTCGACCAAGGGTCATTAAGAACTATATCGCCAGCGACGGAAGGTTCACTGATCCGCGTCTGTAATGTCACCATTTCTGGGCAAGGTAAGTGCCCCCACGGTAGCTGTGCACACTCAGCAACTGATAACCAAGGAGCACAAACAACGCTTACGTGGCATGTTGCCGTTCCCGTGAGCTTCAAAGCCAACAGTCGAGAACGCAAGCCTGCTGCTAAAGTGGGTGCACGGGAAACGATGTAGTCTTACCTAGGATACAGCAGAGTGCATGTAGGTGGGTTCCACAAATGCTCAAGCAGGAACAGAAGTTCCACCGCCGGGATGTCTCTCAGTACTTCTTGGAGCGGCACGATCGAAGCCGAGGGTGACGGATTCCTGGACCGCATCATCCGTGGTGACAAGACGTGGCGCCACAATTACGAGCCAGAGTAATATGGCAGTCGATGGAATGGCACCAAACTTACTCCCCAGCACAGAAGTTCAAGACGTAGACATTTGCAGGCAAAGTGATGTGCACCGTCAATTAGGACAAGTAGAGCGACATCCTCCAGGAATTCTGAGAATAAGGGGCTACTGTAGACGCAGACCATTACGCGTTGAAACGTTGACCAAGCTGAAGTTCCATATTACTCGTGCCAGGCCAGAGAAAAGGGAAACTCTCCATTTGGAGACGACAACGCCAGGCCACGCAGAAGTTTTAAAGACCACGGAATATGTGACAAGTTCGGCTGGACGGTGCTGTCTCACCCGCCCTATAGTCCCGACCTGGCACCGTCCGACATCCACTTATTCGGACCTCTGAAGGAGGCATTACGCGGTCAGCGTTTAACCGACAACAGCGCCGTAATCGCTGTCGTGAATAAAATGACACTGACTTTTATGAAGGCAGTGGCTTTTACCACCGAGGCATCAGGGCTTTCGTTCATTGCTGGCAAAATGGCATTGAGAATGGTGGTGACTAGATATAAAAACTAATTGTGGTATGCAAAAGGTCGCTGGTTTCAATGGTTCCACTTCAACAGCTCTTGAATCTTCTGAGTTGAAAAATAGGAGGCATAACTGTCGGAACAACACTCCTACATAGACTGATATCGTTTTAGCTTCTGCAGAACCAACTCAGGTGCTGGAAAGTCACTGCTGTAGGCCCTATAAGCCAATAACCTCATCAACTGTCAATGACTGAAGTTTTGCAAATGATTGCATGGACAAGAACCCAACAGTGATGCTACCTTTCGTGCGTGCGAAATTTGAGAACTGAGCCTATAGATTTTCATTAATGTCATGCAAGAACGGAATTGTGAATTGTAACATTCTATGCTTATCGCAAAAAAAGTAAAAGCATTGTTTACAGGTAAAATGCACTGCCCTTGCCCTAAAATTGCTAGCCCTGAGTAAAACTGGTGGTGTGCAGCATATACACACAGCTAGTTCTTCGATTTGATCTATAAGAACGCATTTTTTTTTTTTGTGTGAGTGTGTGCGTGCTTGGCAAGCGGAACTCCTCTGCTGCTGTGGGGAGGAGGAGGGGGGGGAGGGTGCACGTGCACCCTGTGCACCTCTCCCCTCCCAGCATACGCCCTTGCAATCATAAGTAAATACAAAACTTTGACGAAGGCAATGATGTCGAACCTTGTTTATGTGACTATTGCTATGTACAGTGGGGAAACAAATATCCGTGCACCATGAAATTGTTTATTTCAAAAAATCTAGCGAACCAAGCATAAATATATTGATACAGTATTTGTATTCTTGCGTAAACAATACACACGTAACAACAAAACAAGGAAATTCTTATGTAATAAAAAATTCTATAACAATTTATATATTTTGGGTAGAAAAAAGTATTCGTACAACACACAAAAAAAAACAACATTTAATATTTTGTGGCGTGACTTTAGTTCAGTTGTATGGGCACTGATCTCTTTCTACATATTTTTTTTACAAGCCAATTGGCATGTTTCCTGAAGGATTTTAGCCCATGGCCTCACGAACCCAAGGGTCCCAAGTGCCTTATCAGCAGGGGATGTTGCAACTGGCCGTAGTTCGTGCTGAGAAGGTTAGTCTTGGAAAGTTAGCTAGGTTCTTTATTTTTCCCTTTCTGTTCCGTGAGGTGGGCAGTCGATCGACATAGCAAACCTAGTACGCGGGACACCTGTACTCTCTCTCGTGTGGAAGGCCACGAATGAGGCCGTCAACTCGAGTGTCTTTTCTATTCTTTGCGCCTATTTCCGCCAGTAGTAGCGCGCTGAGCCAACTTATACTACATATATGACAGAAGAGAGCCGATGTCGAGATAGGATTATCCTACTCGAGCCTCCTAGCCGACTAGCATAACTGTTCTGATCGCCCTTTGACGGAAACTGTGGCTAACTAATAATATAATAATAATGTGAGCCTATTCTTCCTTACAGAATTCTTTGAGTTCCGTAATGGACTTTGGCCTCCTCCCATTAATGTTTAATTTCCAAAAATCGCCACAAATTTTTTATCGGTTTCAAGTTCGGAGACTGGCTTGGCCATTCTAGTTGTTGTTTATGATTATCGGTGAACTATTTTTTCGTGGTTTTCGCCGTGTGTTTTGGGTATCGTTGTCCTGCTGAAAAATGAATTCTTACGGTAAGCCGAGTTTTTGAACCGAGGCATGCAAATGTTCCCTAAAAATTTTCTGATACATTCTCCCTTCTATGATACGAATGTTACTTGTTCCACGTGATGAAAAGCATCCCTAAATCATATCGTTAGCACCACCTAATATGATAGTGTGAATGGTGTTTTTTGGTGCGAATGTCGTTCCGTTCACCTCCACACATGTTTTTTTGAATTTCGTCCATGCTCTATTTTTAGTCTCATCCGACCACAACACCTTTTTCTAAAGCGACTCAGGCTTGTCCTTGTGCTCACAGACGAGATTCCCTGTTTTGTTTCGACAGCAGGGGAGTTTTACGAACAGTTCGAGAACTTAAACGGTTTTGGTGCAGCTCATTTATTATTGTACGAAGGCTAACGCTTGTTCCTGTTGCTAGCAAGTCCTCCTGAAGCTCTTTGCGAGTAGTCATGGGATTTTTCGACACTTTCCCAGCCGTTTTTTTCAACGTCTGGGAGAAATCTTCCGCGACCTGCCAGATCTAAGTTGGTTTTTGACAATCTCCGAACTTTTAAAACTTTTGATAAATGACCCGATGGTGGAAAGCGGTATTTTGAGTATCTGTGATGTTTGCCTATAACTTTTCCCGCATTTCAATTCTTTAATAACCATCTCTTTTAAGGAATTCGTAATCTCCTCGCTTTTTGCCATGGTTACAAACCTTCTACGATGTCGCACGAAAAAATCACCTCACAGCAAACGGCACGATATGTTTCAGCGAATAACAGGCGGGCTAAGAACTCGAAGATTTCTTGAGAGCAAATATTTTTTTCGTTTGATTATTTTTTTCTTCAGTAAAACAACTTTTCGCGGGAGAGGGAGGAAAAAACTACGACTTTATGATATCATCGAGTATCTTGGATCCTGAACTCAATGTATATTAGCTAAAATTGCTTATCAGAGTATCACAAGGGAAAGGTTTGCGTTGTTCAGCATAATCTAGGCCTAGAATGCTAGTTTCTTACGTTCATTCAAAGGGGCAGTTGCAGTGCATCTTACATAAGCAAATTAGTAATAAAATAATGATCATTGGAAAAGTATCATCATACATTCTTTGTCGTCATTCTTGACGACCGGGCACAGAAGCTTACCACTATTTAATCTTCATACAGCGTGGCAGGAAAAATACAAGCACTTTATGATTATTTAGAATTGTATTTACTGTATTTAAATAAATACATATGCATCAAATATATATACACACAGGTTTTTTTTTGTGCTGACAAATTTCAACTATAGGTAGAAATACTGAAAATAAATCGATTTTCAACAAAGATAACATGCCAAAAACTTCTCAGTTTTTAAATTATAATGACTTAAAAAAATTTAAAGCTCTCAGAAGAACACTACGTGCGCGCCTATGTTAACGCTAAATTTGATCGTTCAGCATGTTCTCCGACAACATTCCTGCCCATGCGTTTAGACTGAAGCGATGTTCATGATTATTTGGGTGACTGACTTGAGGATTATTAAGCTTGAGCCCAATGATAATTATTATGAATGCTAAAAACACCATCGCAAGTAAAATACGCTTCATCTGTGAACAGAATCAGCTTGGGGAAGTTGCGATCCCTTGTTTACATAATCGACTCTGGAAATTGTACACGAGGTCCATAATCTGGTGGCAGCGACCCTCGCATTTGTTTTAACGGCACGGATGTAAAGTCTGACGACGTAGTGTCCGCCATACAGTAGTGTGATTACGTTAAATGCTAAGTTTGAAACTGCAGATATTTTTCTTAACTATAAATTACTTGCAGTTTTTATTATAAAAATAATGTAAACTGCTTTGGTGGGGTCGGAAACGTGGTGAACTACCATAATTAGTGTCAACACTGGTTCGCACGTAGCATCCTACTTAAAGCTTAAATTTCTTTGGGTTATAATAACTCGAACAATAAGGCGCTTTGGGTATTTCATCATTCCTGAAAATCGATTTATTTCGAGTTTTCTACCTATGGTTGAAGTTTGTCAGTAAAAAAAAAAAACTCCAGCTGTTCGGAGAGAAGATACGGGAAAACTCGAGCATTGAAATAACGTTCATTGCACTTCTTGAAGAGGGGAAAAGTTCGTATCAGTGCTAAGGAAGGTGCCGCTTGACTACGTACATTCAAGCTTACAGGATGAATATTCGATTTTCGTTCGATTATTAATATTTTGGCGAGTGGGTAACAACGAAGAAAACAGTTGTTTCGGTAAAGTACTAATTTTCTGTCCTCATTAGGCTATATGGCGAGCCAAGTCACCACTTTTTGAAATAACAGGCCTGAGTGCGCGGAGTCAGTAAACTTGTTTGGTATGCACAGCTACCATGGGTCACTAACCTTTCCCAGAAATGGGAGGGTAGTGGGCCCGGGGTCTTTGAACTTTCCGTCATTGTCGCCATAGTTCTTAGCAAACCGTGGTCGACTGCAACCGTACTAACTCCTCTGGGGCTAGTTGGCCTATTTCTGCAGCACGAGCCCGTGCGTGTGGGTTTCCCAGAGGAGAGTACGATCAAGTTGACTTTACGTTAACAGAAAGGGCTGCAGGGCTGCTGATCATAAATAAACCTGACAGCAAATGAGGACAGAACTACTAACCTAAAAACCTCCAAGAAAGGTCTGGCGGACCAGGAAAATAAAAGAGAAACAAAAAGTTGCTACAATGTAGGCCCGAGCACAGTCTTTGGAGTACCGTCAAATTCCAGAATAAATCTAATCATTAAAAAGTTTTACTTTGCCGACGCGCTGTTAGTGTTTTTTTCACCAATTATATCATTGGCTTTATCCTCATCAGACAAAAACCAGCCCATCGGTGCTCTGTCGTGGTCTCTCGTGCCAGATGTAGCCACGCTTTCGTATAACTGATGCCTGGGTGCGATATTTCTTCCTCACTGTAGTAAATTGGATTGATGCTATGGTATTTCTCAGTTAAATTCTAATTATCACTTTGAATTCATAGTAGCTTTGAATTCAAGACTGTTACAAAAGCTTTTTCCTCCTGGGAATCTGAATTTTGGTACTGCTAGTGAATTTAGGAAGTGGTGCATTTTTCTCTCGGAGGAAGTATAAGTGGAGACGATATACATAAGTCCTTCGCATAGGGCCCAAAAACAGATTCGCGGTGGCTTTTGATTGGCAGCCTTCTGCAGTGGCCTCCTGATGAGTTCAGCAAGGAGCTTTAATAGGGAGGAGGGAGACTTACGGCCCGTAGTTAGATTCGCTAACGAGTCAACCAGATCAGGTGTAGCTGTGACGCGTTCATGAATCTCATTGGTGGAAGTGACGTGGGAGCAGCGAGTTTTACCGATTCCACCGAGACATTCTGTCTCGGTAGCCTCGGCTTTACGGGGGAGCAGCAGATAAACAAATGTACTGATTTACGATTGGTGCATACGGCGACTGGCTGAGGCCACACCCGACTCATGAGCTTCACGGACGAGGCTCCTGGCTCGCTACTCTCTATTAAAGCTTCTTAGAGCTCAATTCTCGAGGTCACTTTAGAGATAAAATATTCAATTGGGTGGCCTGTACCACGTCAGCAACCGTTTATACAAGCATGAGCGGGTTGGCGGCACCCGTTTACTAACAATTAGTCAGTCAGAACGGTATGGATATTTAAGGAACGTCGTAACCTGGATACAGAACGTCTATTTACGTCAAGTGCATTGAAAAACTGAAAATTTGAATTTTTTTTTTCGCGTGGACAGCATTTACAGCTAATGAAAATGAAGAAAAGCACGAGTCTACTATTTTATAGCTAAAAGAAATCTCAACAGGTATCTACGCCACTCTTTCCAGTCAGCAGGCAATCCAGCTTGCAAGTCAGCCAGCGTGCCAGCCAGCTCATACCATTGATTTTGAATTGATCGTAGCAGTGACTGGAAAAGCTTGTCCCTAGGCCTGAGAATGTAGGTTTTCTGTCAGTTCCAGTGGTCAGTGTTGAGTCTTGGTTACTTATTAAAACTTTGATAAAACCTAAAGAATTATTTGATTGATTTTCGGCGCTGAATTTGATGTTTAGATGTTTTCTATTCATTTGAAAGAGACGTCAATAATCGCTTACGAAGCAACGGCCAGAAACTCAAGCATAAAGATCAAAGATGTGCTTTCAGCCAGAAGTTTTTTCCCCAGCATACTGGGGGCATTTGTAATAGACTACCCGACGAAGTTGTTGGTGCAGAGTCGATCAATGCAGCATTCAAAAATTGTCTCAACGAATATTAGGAGGAACATCCTCCAGGGATACGAACTCCTCCTTCAGGAGTACCAAATTCCTAACGGCCAGAGTTTCTAAGTCACCGTAATCTATATTTCATGCCACGACTTACTTAACGTCTCTTAGCTCCCCGGATCTGTAGCATTTATTGGTGCTTGGGCGATATAGTCCTTGCCTAACCTTAAGATTTTTTTTCTTCCTATTTTCATCCCCAGAAGTATCCATGATTCTGAACTAATGGCAATAGCACATAGAGGGCCGGAGCGTAAGTCCCTGCTGCTGTTGGGAAGGGGCCAGCTATGTATTCTATTCTAGGTTGAGTTCTTGCCGGGTCTGTCCGTCACTCATAAAGTTATGAGCGGACGTTCATCATACTGTTAGGGATTAGGAGAAACAGTTGATTAACAGATACTCTTAATGCTAATCCGCCCAACCGTTTGTTTGTTATTGTTTGTTCAAAGAACTTTGATGCCGTGGCCACATATATGTACATATGTATGCCCAAGTTGTTCCTGGGATAAGTAGTTCCCATGTCATTCGATACCAATTTGAAATCGCTAGCATAGATGCGGTAGCGCAAATGACGTCCGAACTTCGCATCCTTGTTTCAGGTTATCGGTGTGGCGCCGGTTTAAGAAGCGCTACAAAAACAAATTACACAATTTATTGAATTTATGTGATTTGTTCATCCGCTTGTGTGTTTACCTCACTGTTTATCACCTGCAAACGAAGTAAGAGAGGTGACAATGTTTTCGTTGAAGATTTAAGAATACGTACATATATATTTGTTAAATACAAAGAGTTGAGCCAGGACTCGATCAGTGGACCTAGAAATTACCACGCCTCCACTCTAACCGCTAAGCCACAGCAGCTAAAAGCAACGCAAGCATGTGACGTGCTTGTGCTGCCCGCTGCATTCTGGCAAAGCCGGACGTGTATATGAGGGAGTTCATCCATCTACCCTCAGTGTTAATAACCTGGGAGATCTTACTGTTTTTCATCCTGTCAACACTCGGAATTACTCAAACAGGGGGCTCATCCGTCCACCCTTCTCTTTTAATAGAATAAATACAAAGAGTCGAGCCAGGACTCGATCTGAGGACCTACAGATTACCACGCCGCCACTCTAACTGTAAGCTCTTCCAGGTTATTAACTACTCAGGGTAGACGGATGAGTTCCCTCATATACATGTACGGCTCTGCCTTAATATCTTTGCCAGAATGCAACGGGTAGCATAAGCACCTCGCGTGCTTGCGTTGCTTTCAGCTGTTATGGCTTAGAGGTTATAATGACGGTGTGGTAATCTTTAGGTCCCCAGATCGAATCCTGGCTTGACTCTTTATATTTATTCTATTAAAACACAAGGGAGGACGAATGAGCCCTCTGTTTGGATAATTCCGAGTGCTGACGGGACGAGAAACTTTAAGATATATTTATTTCTATACCTATTTGTCTGTCCACCCTAAAAGAGGGAGAAGGAGTTGAGCAATGTTCACAATTTTTGGCAAAGAGACTCGTGGGTTGACCTAGATGTGAAAATGCTAAAACTCTAGACTCAGCTGGCCATCAAGAATGACGGCGTTGAAATTTGCCCCTACAGCGGGTGATGGTTTTACGCCCCTGGGCATTTTAGTTCCTTTCTGTTCGACAGCACATAACTTTAAAAGTTATTGTTGGATTTTCATGAAAGTTGTGAAAACTGCAAGCAGGTTTAGTGATGCTCAAAATGAAATCCGGGATTCAGCACTAATATGAATTTACGCTATGCTTGGTGGAGGTCTGAGTTCTCAGAGTACTTCTTCAGTTGTATATTTGTATCTTTCATGTTAAGCTTTCAACAAAACATTTACAACGTGAAAATAGGCCGGGCTGCATATTTTATGGGGATTCTAGTGTGCTCTAATGGAAAGCTGTCGGACAAAATTAGGCCAGGTTGAAAAAGACAACTACACGTCTGACAAACTCTGTGTTAAAAATTAAACGTACAAATTTCTGCTCTGCCTACGTTGAAATCCAAACAATGAGGATATTTACAGCTCGTCCGATTTACAGCTCGTCTGAATTATAGGAAAAACGATTTTTCAGGGTGCAGTAGTAGCAGTAAGTCTTATTCTCCAACTTGCTTTCTTCCTTTAATGTAACTGTTTTTCGTGCGAGCGCACGAATTTCAGTGATACTAGACGGAAATTTAAGTACACCAATACTTGACTACTCGGCAGCGACAAAATACGCCAGATATTCGAAATGCCTCTGATATTAAAGTTGTAGAATTAAATAATTTACTCAATTCTCATTTAAGAACAATACAGATTGACCACCGATCAGTGGTTACGTTCACTGTGGAGATAATTACTGCTGGCTCTTTCTTTCCTCGCTAACTGCGATCCAATAGAAGAAACCTAGCATCGTAACTATACACACGGGAAGTAACGTGGAGAACGTGTCCTGGACTTCGTCCGAAGATTCACAAGATACAGTATGTCCCTCTACATCTCACCCGGCTTTGATGCTTCGTGTTCTTCGCTCTGTTATCTTAATTGATTTTCTTTATATCATTCTACTTGAGTAGAGCTTGTTCGTGTCTCTTCATCGTCCTGTTCATCTTCTTTGTCTTGATATTTACCTAGTGTTTCCACCTTGTACTTTTCATGTATATATGACTAATTAGGGTTCTAGTGATCTTGTTCATGACCGTAAATTCGAGTCATGGTGTCTAGAGCTCATTACGTGCTGCGGATCCTGGCTGCGACAGCCGTTGTCTTTATGCAGTGGAGACAATTATACATCAGTGATGACGGTAGTGCTACCATGACATCACTGCTGCCGACATTTCCTGGGTAGGTGGACTGAAATCGTACTTCTAACCTTAACGATTTTGATTATATTACTAGCGGGAACCGTGGAAACTCCACGATTAATGAATAGTTTTACTTTAAATGAATCAGACCTAATTACGTTATTATAAATTTTCTTAGCTTGACCCAATCCAGATCTATTAACGTAACCCTCTTCCGTCTAAACTAAAGGCGGGCGTTTAACCCATGGCAAACTCCGTCTAACGTAACGTAGTCCGTCTACCTTAACACATATCGTTTAAGCTACCGCCATTCGTCAATCATAATGCTCGATATCTTTCACGAAGTAAATCGAATAACCTAAAGCTCTTCATCTAACATAACGGGCCTCACTTAACCCAAAGCGTCTCTTCTAACTTCATCTAACTTAAGGAACCTCATCTAACCTAACACTCTTCATCTAACACTGCTCATACTAACCAAGCGCTTCTTATCTAACATAACATACTTCATTTAACTTAACGTTCCTTATCTAGCGTAACGTTCCTGTCCTAACTAAACGCTCCTCACATAACCTTACGTTCCTGATCTAACCATACGATCTTCATCGATCCTAACGTTTCCCGTCAAAGTCAGAAAACAAATCTACCTATGATCTGCGACCAGTAGCAGCTTAAAAATGAAAATTTGACTTCTGCACTTGCTTCTCGATATGGCATCGAAGACTCTCTAATTTCGTTCCATTAAATACTGAGAGCGTAACGGCAGTACTAATGCAGGAACTAAGGAACGAGCTACGAGATTTAGGAATGAAACTAGGGAGGAAGAATGAGAATTACGAGTATAATGTCTAGTGGCCCCAGCCATCATCATATTATAACTAGAGCACCCAGTCGTCAAAAATTACGGCAATCATTTGTTAATGAAAATTATATTGTTCTCGCTCGTGGTAAGGGGTATATAATAAAAATAATGCCTTATACACATAGGCGGGATCTTCCATTAAAATTAAAATAATGAATGTTCAATGTCTGAGATGGAATGCAGAATTTTAGTCCTGTTACTAATACTTCCTTTTCAGACGGGCTCAATCCACGGCTGGGATTCCAAAAGAAATTTCTGGAAACCAATTTCAAAATTAGACGAGTCCAACGAAGAAACATGGAGTTAAAAATAAGACGTTAGCAGTCATTCAATTTGAGACTTCTTGGCTAGATTTTAGTCTTATAGCTCTGAAGGTAGTTTTATCCGTTCTGCAAATGAAATTAAAATTGCCACTGTTAAAGAACTCCAAGGAAGAAAGCTATTTCGACTGGGACTGCAAGAACGTTTCAAGCAGCTTGATAATGACTCACTAAAATTTAGCTTCTCCAGTGTTGTGTTGCTGTTCGTTGCCATTGTTAGGTTTGGCTAGTGCCAGCTCTGGAAAAAAGGCCAGGGCAGAGGAGGAAGAAAGTCGAAGAGAGGAAAAACGCGCATCCCCAAGTGGGTCCAGCCAAATACTACTCGCCGAAATGTGGGTGGGGTGACTAGGCTATGAGAAAAGGTGACAGATAGTCTGTTCATCCAATCCAGAGAGCTGACAGGAAGGATCATCAATCCACCTAACTCGAAACTTATAGTCCGCTAAGACCGAACAGTGACCCGAGGGTAAATACCCCTGAGGGCATTTAGTATAGGGAATGTAGATGAGTCTCATTAATGAATGTCACTCTTGTCCCATGGTAGATCTTAGGTATGAATGAAGGCATTGCAGTGTGTTTGCGCTCTCTTCACATACATAGGAGGTCAGAGGAAGGGTGCAGACAATTTTCAAATGAGTAGAGATAGTTGAAAATGTCATATGATCACAATCTTTGATGGCTTCGGCCGGTGACTTGGGTCATTTCTCCTAGGGCATCTTTCTATATGAGGATCATTCAAAAAGAAATGCCTTCTATTTTTACCCCCCAGGGCATCCAAGGGGATTGGGAATTACGTTGTTATTATGACTGAACTCATTCAATCGTAATCTGAAAGTTTCATTTCTCTGAAGCAAATATTGACGATGGGTCACTCGAAGATAGCCATGCCTATAATGGACGTGCGTCAGAAGAATTTCTCCATATGCAAAAAATTGTATCAATCAACATTCACCGGCACCCATGGTGGTCGGTAACGAAGCCGATGCAGTTACTGTTAGTCCAGTTAGGAAATGGGCTCGTCAATTTCAGAGTGGCCGCAGAGACGTGAGTGACAGTGTGCGCTTCGAACGCCAATGCACAGACACCACTCCGGAAAAGAAACTGCGCCTCGATTTACTCATCCACGCGGATAACGATGAATTAAATGCTTGTAGAGTTAGTTGTGGGTGTCGGTAGAGGCAAAGTCTACTTGACCGCAGCCACACGCTCTGGTTCGCGCTGCGGATTTAGAAGAAGGTGCGCCTGCAGTTGACCACGGGTCATTAAGAATATGGCACAATCGATGGCAGGTTGAATGGCCCGCGTAACTCTATCCTCTCCATTTTTTGGAAAAATGTTAAGAGCCCCAACGGTAGCTATGCTCACTCAGCAACTGCCCACCAAGCAACCCAAAAAAAAGCTTACCTGACATGATACCGATTCCGTAACCTTCAATGTTAACAGTTGAGCACGCAAGCTTGCTGCTACCGCGGATGCACTGGAAACGTTGTTGTCATTCCTAGCAGAGTGCATGCCAAATGTTGTGGCATGTGCTAAGCGTTAAGTTTGAGCTGCTAAGAAGAAATTTAGCTAAAAATATGCAATTAGCTTATGCATAGTAGGGTCAAAAACTCTATCAATGATACAGCCTATTATCTACCACGGTCTTAAGAAGAATCATATCAAACAGTACCGAGCTACTTTTCAGAGCGAAGCGGGCTTCAGAAAACGAGATACATATATCGACTCTGGGAAATATATTCCAGATACTACATTTGCCATGGAAATTCAGGACCGAAATTTTGTGGTATATCATTTTGTTAGCCAATAGATAATTTTCATATATCTGAATCTTTAAAAGCGTGACGGAAAGAAGGACCAACCAAGTGAGTTATAAGCAACCAACCAACAATTGCGATTATCGATATTGTATAGTGGATTCTGCTTGAAAAGTACACTACAGATTTATTTATTATCACCCGCGAACGACGTGAAGAGCGGTGATAATGTTTTCGGTGAAGAATTAAGTTTGTATATTGTTTGTTTGTCTGTCCCCCCAACAAGTGGTTGAAGATGTTGAGCAATGCTCACAATTTTTTGCAGGGAGTTTGGTGGGTTGACCTAAGTGTGACCCATGCCAAAAACTATATCTAGCTGGCCATAAAACCATAAAAAATAACAGCGCTGAATTTTTCTCCACCGCGGTAGATTGTCTTATGCCACGAGGAGTTCTATTTTTTCTATGTTATTATTGAAGCTCTACTCTCTAGTATCGGGGCTGTGACCTAACCTTGTTCATCAAAAATGACTGCCTCCACCGCGGGGGATGGTCTTACACCACGAAACGTTCTAGTTGCTATATATATACCGGGCTTGACCTGTTGCAAAAGTCTTGACCTGTTTTGTATTTTCAAAGTGCGAAACTCATTTCAAAGACTTGATGAAATTTATTGACAATGACTGATTCCTAAACTATTTCAGATAATATAATACCTGGTGCTCATTTTTATACACTGTTGGCAATGGAAACAATAAGAATAAAAATAGCAGCTCAACTTCGCGCGGGTCACCAGTAAGCGGACATTGTTAGGTTGCTAAATGTCAGTTTATCAACGGTGAAACACGTCGAATACCGCCTGAAGAATAATGAAAGCCTCAAAGATCGACCACGTTCAGGCAGACCACAAGTTATTCAAGGTAAGAATGTTGGAAGAGCCTTTGAAAAGATGATCTGAAACTCAAAATAAATTTGCGAAGAAGAAGAAGATTTCTATGTCAACCGTGTCAAGAGCTGTAAAAAGTGAAGGTGGAAAGAGCTTACAGCGTAAGAAAAGACCGCTGCTAACTGCTGACATGTTTAAAAAGCGCCAAGAGCGATGTTCCCGCCTTCTTAACGACTTGAAAAGTCATGGAAATCGAGTCATCATTTTCTCAGATGAGAAGACTTTCACTGTGGATCCTGTCTTCAACAAACAGAACGATCGAGTTGTGAGCTTTGGCCAAGACATCTCTAATGTTTTCTATGTCTCCACAACAAAGCATCCGGCTTCTGTGATGGTGCTTGGCGTTGTGGCCTCCAATGGAGAGAAGAGGCCTCCAGTGTGGTTCAAGGGCGGTCACAGGTAGACAGGGGCTGAATACAGGGATATCATGGCCACAAAAGTTCTTCCTTGGATCAGAAAAATCGTCAAAGATGGAGATTACGTGTTTCAGCAAGATGGTGCACCAGCGCACCCGTCGAAAATCGTTCAAAACTGGATGAGCCAAAACATGACTTTCTGGTCCAAAGACTTGTGGCCCCCACAGTCGCCTGATGTCAATCCTCTGGCCTACAGCGTGGGGCCGCATATTGAGAGTAAAGCATGCAAAGATCGCCTAACCCAGACTCACCACTGGCTAAATGCGCCTTCACCCGAAAATTTCTAATGAAAAAAAACAGGCCTTGCCCCCTAACCTAAATGATATAGAATTCGAATTTTTGCTAACTTAACCGAAACTATATTCGGTTATACCCGAAAATTGGGCCTAAAGTGCGAAAAACGGACCAAGCTTGTCCGCACGTCGATTTTAGGCGAGGGTGATGTATCCACAATAACATTGAGGAGCTGAAAGCCTCTGCGTGTGAACCGCACTCGGGCCCAGATGAGGAAGGACTACGTCCGTAATGTGTGTGAGGACTTCTGACCACGATTAGGGCGTGTCATTGCTGCCAATGGAGGTCCTATTGAATAGCAATGTTGTTTAGATCATAATAAACTAATACATTACAAATCTTGTTTTATTTCGTTATAAACAAAGCTTTTACGAACTTCAGAAGGTAAAATATTAAAACAGGTCAGGACTTTTGCAAAGCCTGGTATTTGTATTTTTTCTGTCACGCTATATGAGAATAAGATAGGAAGAAATTCGAGCGTTGAAGATAATAAGACGGTCCCTATGATACGGTGTTACATTCGGGAAAGGATCTGAGCTTGCTAGCCTGAATGAACGGGTTTGAAAATGTTCCAGGCTTGTACCTGAAATACCACCTGAGTGGACTATTTATACATAAATATATATCCAATTATTCAGGCAGAATGTAGAACTTTCATTTGAGAAACACAAAAGCTAACAGGAATTTTCCTGAAGTGGTAATTTTCTGCTTTATTGGGAAAACGCCGGACGTTTTTGTTCGTAAAATTAGGAGTATTCTAATATTAGTGTAGAAATAACCTCATCTATTGATATCTTCGGAAAACTATCTACCGGTAAAAAACGGTGTACCAATTACAGTGGCTGTGGTGAATGATGCCTTGCAGAATGAAACAAAATATTTAGGTTCGTCTATCAAGTGGTACTTGTCACTACTCAATAGAACAAATTCTTAGTAAATTACGTAGTGTATCCCGACATCAAATAAATGACCGCGTAGAAACTGTGTTGAAAGCTCTGTCGGCTCTTCGCTGTTCAGCCCGTAGTCTTGATTATAATGCATGTAGAGAGACAATCGTAGCACGGATACGCTGGAAACGCACTTCAGAGATTCAAACAGATGTGACGCCAAAATTTAGTACCTAAAAATCGAGTTGCACGGGTTTATAAAGTCTCTTGTCCGATTGAGCAAGGCACGATGATCTGAACATTCTCATCTATATCTATTGTTACAATTTGTTAGTTACCAATCAAGTGGTTACTTAATTCAGATCCAGCTCCAAACTTCAAATGAACTCGTCAACCTTACCGTAACAGAATTCTGGGCTACCCTAGCTGCTAAAACCGTCACTCAGCTTCTGCGCGACCGAAAATTTTAGCCCGGTAGTTTAAAGTCGTGCGCAGAAGAGCGACTTTTTCGGCGCTGGTTTCGAAGGGACAATATTGTGGGTAGATCCGGCTTGACACCATATGTAAATGCACACGCAGCAACGACAGGTGCTTGCGGTTACAAGGCTTTTGGGTAAAATTACTAAAAGTTGTATAAAAAACAGAAATGGTAAATATTAATTTAATAAGTTTTATTGTTTGTATACTATACGGAGGGTATTTATTCACTGTGCATAGAGCTCAGTGACTGCATGAATGATTATTTTACCTTCTTGTAGCTTGTAAACAATATTTTGACACATGCGTTTTATGCTGGCTATCATCGTTGTAACCTGAAGACGAATTCATTTTATGCTTTTGGCATTGTAGTTGCTACCATATGAAGCAAATTTTTAAGAAAAAGTTGGCGTAACGTACGTAGTAGTGAATGGATAACAGGGGAAATTAAAAGGCAAGTTGCTTAGAATTGAGCGACAGCTGCGAGAAAGATTGGCCTAGAACCATCCTGCTGAATGCACCCTTGAGGCAACTTTTTCGTCGAGTCTGGTAGAGCATTTGTAGGCGAAATGCCCCCCTCGGCATTTTTGCTCTTCGTCTATATTGGATTTAAAAAAGATTTAACACTTTGCCTACAATAGGCATTTGTGTAGTATTTCCCCGGTGACTACCGGGGGGAGAACCAAGAGCGAGTTATCTCCAAAAGAGAAGAAGTAACCTTTCATTTATTTATTTCTAAGCCACGTGCCAGCATTTCGTTGGTGTTTTGCAATCCGTTTAGTTCAAATAAAAGAGAGTTGTACTCCGTGTGGTTAGAAAATGATGATTGAAAAATGAATAATATGCTGGTGCATTCTTCAACTGTTAATAGCACTGATCTCCAATTTTATAATTATTAGCTTTTTTTTCTTCTTCAGAAAATTGCGGCGAAGTCTTCCGTAGTTTGCATCACCAAGCAGAGGAGTTGGGTCGGTTCCACAAAATCGCAAACCAAACTTCAAAACGGTCTTAATTTGGACACAGGGACGTTCAGGTTCATCCTTCCTGGGCGCTCTGTTGTCTCGAATAACCGATACTTTTTACACGAATGAGCCTATCCACACTTGGTTCAGGAACAAATTTCCTCAACCAGCAAATCTTAGCAGATCATACGAATTTTTCACTTCAATCCTACATTGCAAATTTAGCCAGTACCGAGATTATGCGAGGAGACACATCATTACTGAAGAATACAGAGAGTAAGATTTTTGCCTGCCTCAAAACACAAGTCAACATTTTTCCTGCTTTGATGGGCCATTTTCGGAAAAGTTATGTATAAAATCACGAGTACATTTGGTAAAAGTTATTTCATTGGGCCTAAAGTGGGCTCTTGAGCTGGTTCAAACCAATCCAAAACTCAACATTTACATAATTCATCTTGTCAGAGATCCAAGAGGCATGATTTCCTCAACGAAAGTCATTGAAAATAGGGTAGAGACCTATCTTCTTGACCCTAAACACATTTGCGGAAGCTTACAAGAAGATTTAGAAGCTGGAGCCAACTTTGTAAAGAAGATACCAGGCAGGTTAGTAGTAAACATTTTATAGTCCTTTTACTACTGCAGATATCTCTGGGCTTCAATACATAATTATCTGACAATAGACGGATGAAATGGACTCACGCTCCAGTCCTATATGAACTATTGCTGTTATGTCAAAAAAAAAAAAAAAATCAAATGCCTAAGGGAAAACAGCTGCCAAGGAGTGACTGCAAGTATGATTAGTTGCAGCAGATCCGAGAGAGGGGGAGGGGCGGAGTTGTTTTCAGATTCTATGTTAGATGAGAAACGAAAGAAAATGCAACAAAGCAGCCAAAAACGTTAGGAGTCAGGAGTTGGAGACGGTGCTGCTTCGAATGTTTGTCCGGACAAGTTTTAAACGTGTTGACTGTCTCTGCTCCCACAACTTCCGAGGGTAGCTTAGTCGATGCATAAGCTATGAAGTACAGGAAAAACTGCTGAACTTCTTGTTGATGTCTGAATTCATGTCCGCTGTTTCAGAGGCGATCATCAGCATCTCTGTCGAAGAGTCTAGTGGCAAGTACGTCGTTCATGTCTCTTAATTACTTGAATATTGCTATAAGTTGCCCTCTGAGTCGTCTTTGTTAGAGAGAGCTGAAACCAGGCTCTTGAATTTGACGCTTATGGGGTTTGTTACGCAGCTGGAGCATCAATTTTGTGAATTTTGGTCGCATTCTTTCCATTCATCTATTTCTATTCAGTGATCATCGACAATGAATTGAAAAGTACGCTCTAGGGGTGGACACACAGAAGCTTTGATTAATGGAATGAATGAAATGAAAATCATTTATTTCTCCAACGCGTGGAGATAATCACTTTTTTAAAACTAAAACAATACAACAAGTGCAATACTTACATTATAAAACATAGAGGAGCAATCAGGCAATGCTTCACAAGTTGCGCATGGCAGGACAGTGGAAACAGGAAACAGCAAAATCAATTATTCTAGAGCAAGAGCTCCCAACCGGGAGCGGTCGCATCCTTGCGAGGTGAGCTTTCAAGTCAAGGAGGGTAGTGAAACCTTAGATTATTTCCACGTCATTCAGAAATAAACTTGACTTTGTGGCGTAAATTGAGATAATTCAAATTCTTCGTCATCATATATAAGATATTAATTTCGTAGGAGTCCAAGCACACAGCACAAATTTTATAGGGGTGACAACCACCGATAAGTTGGGGAACAATCGTTCTAGAACAATTGATTCAAAGGATATCGTTAAGATGATGCTAATAGCAGGTATTGTAGGCGAAGTTACAATTCACACAATCTTACAGATCGCCCCTGGATTGCTACAACGGAAGCTTTTACAGAATGCAATGGCATAGGACACATATGTTATTTGTGTACATGACATCTTATAAAATGTGCAATTACCTACACTATTTACATTCTACATAGTTGTACATAACGCAGTGCAGAGGTATTCCTGAGACAAACTAACGAATCAGTTAATGCATCGTTACCGTACGGCAACACCTAGAATGCATAGCGAAAAGTTTGACACAATTATAAACTAAAACACCTCGTGCCGTATGACCATTCATATATTATTTGCGCACAGACATAAAACGACGCTATTATCCAACACAATCTATATTTTATAAGGCGCTAGTTGTAGTAGTACTGAATTTTTTTACACAATGTCTATATAGAGCCGAACCACTCCTATGGCTTACACAGGCTCGTGCGCCATTAGGGCGCATTTTAAAATTATCAATGATTTTTGTCTCGGCTTTTCTGCCTTGAGGTCTCGGAGCGGCCAGTGCGCTACTGACACGAAAAAGGAGCAAGTTGTCATCTCCAGCCCCCGGGCACGGCTGAACGCTTTCGCTCAGCTACACCACACAGGGGAAGGACACGAAATACGAGAAGGTAGAAATCTAGCGGTAATAGGTCAGCCACCTCGATCGGCAGCCCACCTCTCGAAACAGAAGGGGAAGTATTGAGAGCCTACTTAATTTTACAGAAGTAACCTCGTCGGCAGGAACTGTGGCAAGCTGCAATATACTCTGCGGAAAAGGCACTCAGGACACTTGGATGTTTGAGATAAAACTCAAATTTACAACATGTCCTATATTTTGTACAAACTCCATTATGTCAGTAAATTTGCATGTAGACCTACAATAAATCAGATAATGATAAAGATGCAGAGACTCAGGAATTGAGCTATTATTATTAGGCAACATATACAACCTATGGTCTATCTATACAAAGTTGCACCTTGGCGGCACAGCGGATTTCCGATGACAGGAAACACATTACAGTTCCAACATTCCAGAGTTTCAGAGTAAGGTTATATACATATTATTTGTATGAAGGTATACAATGTACATTATTACACAACACAACCTATATTTTATTCAATGTTGGAGTTTTTATAGATCCTATGTTATATACTTTTTATTTCTTCTTAATTTGCTCATATGGGACATTAAGGGTATCATAATGCATAAATGAATAAAATTTTCGACTGTGGAAAGTGTTGTACTTGAACAAAAAAGCATAGGTAGTCTGAGATCGTTGCAATGTCAGATAATCATATAATGCTTGTTGTAGTGTTATCATAATGAATATTTTATGCTCCTGTCACTTAAGATGAGAGTATTTTTTATTGACGTCGAAAGTGTGTGGTATACTTGATCAACCGATGAAAAATGAACGTAAGCATCCTAATTTGTATGTCTTTAGTGTGAAGTTAGACTAGAAATGTACATTACAATTCATTAGTTTTACATCAAGACGTCAATTGTCTAAGCGTCCCATAAGTAGCAAATACTTTCAGATATGCGCATTCTCAATTGTAGGTATACTTGTGTAAATCAAATCTGTATATGATTTTTGAGAATAAATAAAGGTGTAAAGGTGTAACTGGCTCTTGGAGAACTCACTTTAGAGATGACCAGAGGTATAGCGTGTTTGTTGCCTCGAAGGTATTAAAACATAGCTTTTGGTAGCATCGTATGAGTTTGCGAAATAACACAGCTAAAATGTACTACTAAGAAAATTTGACGACAGTTTTAATTAATTTTTATTGCTTTATTGTATATTATTAATGGATTTTGGCTCCCACCATAACGACAATTCACTTCTGAGGTCGGTCACTAATTGGTCTCTTCTTTAGCATGTTTCCCAGCGTTTAGAGCCTTGCTTTCTTAGGGTTTCCCTGTTTCCAGAGTTTCTGTTTCAGGAGTTCCGGTGTACCCTACACTACAGAATAGATGAAAGTCGAGATAGTGACTCTACTGTTCACACTAGGAGATTTGCCTAAGACGCGCTAATGTACACAATGCTCGATGCTACTCGGATTTGAAGCGATAGAGAACCTTATACAGAGCTGTGCAGATTCATAGGTAGCCTTCTTAAAACTAAACTGCATAGAACGCCTCGGTGGCGTAACACCATCACCAGCGGTGGGAGCAGATTTTATTTTCGTCATTTTTTGGTGGCCATCATGGGTCACATCGAGGACAGCCCACCAGACTCCCTGCGAAAAATCATGAAGATAGCCCAACTCCTTCCACCTTTTTTTGGGCAGGAAGCAAATTTCATTTTTTTATGGCCGGCTAATCCTATTTTTAGTTCTTTTTTGCATGGGTAACATCGAGGACAGCCCACTAGACTCGCTCCAAACTAAAAAATCATGAAGATAGCTCAAATGCTTCTACCGTACCTGTTTTTGGGTAAAGAACAAATTTCATAGCCGTCTTTTTTTATGGCCAGCTATTCCCAGTTGTTTATCATGGGTCACATCAAGGGCAACCCGCCAGACTCCCCGCAATTGTGAACATTGCTCAACTCCTTCGACTACTTATTTGGCGGACAGACAAATATACATAATCTTCCACGAAAACATTTTCACCTCTCACTTCGTTCGCAGGTGATAATGAGAAACCGAAGCGATCTACGGTAACAATTTATCGTTTGTGTGCAGGCTGCTGTTAGAGCACATGATAAACAGGAGTCCATTGAGATCAAGCAAGTACACGTATTTATACGCGTATGTATACAGCATGAGATAACCACCAACGGAGGAAATCATAATGTAATTATTGTAGTGTCGGATATAATAAACTGACATATATAAATTTTTCCTCTATTTTCTATATGAGCATCCTAAGGTCTGACTGAACGTCCAGATGGTGGAACATATACAAGTATAGAAACAACTACACTGAGTGCTTTCGGATACTAAAGCTCCAGTATAAAAGAAATTATAATTACAGTTACACTGTTGTGTAGGCGTCAATTACTATCAGTCACATCAATTTAACCCGTTTTCAAAATGGTGCAATCAACTTGCTTTGAAGGGGCCTATCTTAGGCGAGACTTGTAGAGAGGTTTTTGACTCTAACTCTCTTGGTAGATCATTCCACAAGAAGGCTCTGGATATAGAAAACGCTCTTTTCCTACTTCTAAACGCCGATATGTAGTCGGCAGATTGTTAGTTCGAGAGCTTTGCAGGTCGGAAGTTTTATCATGCCGAGGAAGGATTTTGTCCACAGATTTGTTCCCTTATTTCCTATTAACGAAACTCAGAAATTTGCAGGTCGTTTTTACATTTTTGTCTCCTTGCTGACTGTATTAGTTCGTGTGTGATAGTTATTCCTACGTCACATTGTTGAGTCACCGATGCTTGGGCCGTGCCACTCAATCCCAGTCGGACTTGGATGTTCTTCGTTCAAATGTATATTGTTGAGCATTCGTCGACATTGAAGCTCACTTGCCACATTGTAATCAATACACCAACCGCCGTGGTGGAGGAGGAAGAGGAGAAAATAAAAGAGTGCAGTACACAAAAGTGGTGGAGCCGAAGAGGTAAACCTGAAGGGGGAGTCCAAAGAACAGGAGTCGCACGGTCTTGTCCGAAAGGATGAAACTGAAAAGCCGGGGCCGAAGAGATGCAGGAGCGTTGGCTCTGAAGGGTGCGGAAAGAACAGGACTCAAAGGGTGAAACCGAATTGATGGGAAACGGAATTTTAGTTGAAGTACCCATTTTCTGCCGTAATTTATTAACGGTGCGGATCAAACTGTTTGTGATACCGAGAGAAACCCTAAATATTTCCCAGTACTGGTGGGCAGGTACATGTGTTAATGTATGTGTACAGTAAAGAAAATTATCTACAAGCGACTGAAATATATTTTCCCGACTGTAATGGTTGAATACCCGTAATTGGGTGAACTTGAGGTGGTACACACACTTGTAGCTACTAGGGTGCCATGTGCTTGAAGACGGCCGAAGATCCCATTTTACTTCACTAAAAATATGATCAAGTTCTTAAATTAGTATCTTTCAATCCTGAATACCATAAATAGGTCATAATCTAAAAATATTATCCGTTTCAGATACCTGCGTGTTCAGTACGAAGACTTAGCTGAGGATCCCATTGCTTCAGTGAAGAAAATGCTCAAATTCCTCAATGAAACTTTGACAGCAGCCCATTTTCAGTGGGTCCAACGTCTCACTCACGCCATGGGACCTCTGACTCAAGAACTGTTCGGTGTCAGGAGATATTCCAAATTTCACGCTTTCCGCTGGAGAAACCCAAGCATCACCAGTTTTGGGGAGGTTCTTCGTATTCAACAGAGCTGCAAAGATGTCATCGAGAAACTCCATTTTCGATTGTTTCCAAACGAAGAGAGTTATAGAAATTCTTCGTTACCTGTGCGTCTAAGCAGGCGAGCATCTCTTTCATAACGCTCCTTTTGTGTTAATTGTGTAGCACGTACATCTGAATGATAGCAATAGTAACTGGAAAGATACATGTAGAAGAGGATTTCCAGGTGAGTGGCGACCCCTCAAGGAGGCGCGAATAATTGACATGGGATCTCGAAGGTTTGGCAAAGAGGTCGCGTAGCCTTCCTAAAACTGGCATGTAGTGCTGAATAGCAAATCTTTCTTTCAATGATTATATTCTTCTCCTTTAAAAAATATAATGTAAAAGAAGCTGCTAATTCTAAGGAGTCGCTTAAATACTTAAACTTTCTCAAATCTGCTGACTAGATCAGATAAAGTGGGATATAATCATAGCAGAATTTACGGCCACTTTAGAAGCTGATTTGCGACTTGAGTTTCTTGGGCGCCCACACATTCTTCTAGAGAACTATCAGCGGAGTTCCAGTTTTATAAGTGCTCTTGTAACAATAGAACGCGACCCCTGATCATTATTGTACATAAATAAATGTAGCCGTAGCATTGTAGAGCATGGAGGAATGAAGACTGCGGCCAGGCTTCCGGCCCAGATCACACTCGTTCCGGTACAGCATCTGAAACGCATATGATTGGGTGGTCAAAGGTCATAGTCGATCTAACCCAAGCCCATTCGACTTGATTAGTCCGGAACAGCAGACAGGAACTATGCCTTCGTCATTTTGAATTGTGTTACAGATGTTAGAATCAACCAGATTATGGGTGCGTTCAACTGGGCAGTGAAATTAAGATTTTGAGGTTTGACTTATGCGAAACTTCAGGTGGATGCCTTGGCTTTGACTCGATGATCCAAGTTTTAGGCGTTGGCTCGTAATCTGTTACTCGTGTGACTTCAATAAACTGAATTAGTGACGCTCCAAAAATGCGAGATTTCAGTGGGCTCAGCATATATAGGGCTGCTTCTGGCACCTGCAACACGATTTGCGGTGACGAAGCTAAACTTTCAGCATGTATTTCCTGTCAAGTTAATTGGGCTTGGCGTAGATCGAATTTGATGGCCCAACGAACGTGCCCTCTGTCGAGCCGACTCAAAACTTCAATATAATGAGTAAGATTCAGGTCTTGGGTCTCTCAGAAGTAATCGAAGAAGGCCGAGTAAACACCTGAAATTTGAATCTACAAGTCGAAGACAGAGCATCTGTCTTAAGTTTCGGACAAGTCAAGTCTAGTGGGCTTGGGTTAGCGAGACTTCGATGACCCAATCGCGCGCGTCCATTGTCTACCTCAAAGTACATCACGTTAGGTTAAGTTAGCTAACACTAAGTAAGAATAGGCTAGGTTAGTTAAGAATAGATTATATACGGATCGGTTAACATAGAGTAAGTGCCTATCCTAGTTACACGCACACTGTAATACCTGAATCTAGGAATTCGTCGTTTGGGCCCACCAAAAAGATAATTGAAAGCCAGTTTCAGCTTGGAATTTCTGCAGTTTGAGCATTGACCAAACGAATCAAGTCTTGCTCAACTCGATCACGTGACCGTCTGCCTGCTTGTAAACATATCAGACATACGAAGTCCTTATTTAAGAGGCGGTAGTATACTTTATTTTATTGACGTTTATTGCACTTGGTAACCAACAGATTAGAGCAAGATATAAAACGTTAGCGAATAATTTAACGGCGCAAACAACTCGGTCATTTCTACCATAAAATCACATGAGAAGTGCACACTGCCACAACAGAAATGTTTAACGAACTCTTTCCTTTTCTGCCGTTCTCCGTAATCATCACTAAATATTCGTGAAAAAATACTTCAGTACAGAAGTTTTTGTCAACAATGAGCTTTAGAGCTCAACTGTATTTCAGGTTCACGATCTTAATCTACTCTCCGAGCAGACTGCAATTTCATCCAAACTTTTCTAGACGCATACAGTACTTGTTTTCGTGTCGAAAGTGCTGAAATCTGGTAAAACTAATGGACTTCAAGGCATTTAAACGGAAATCAGTTCTATGTCACCGTCTCAGTGAGCCTAAACGATGATGCCCCTAAGATCTAGGATTTTTTGCATCCTCCAATTCCGCAAACGCTGACTATCAAAAATTTTGATTAACTTTAGATTTTTTCCTCACCTACGATTGCAATTGCGGCTATTTCTGCTTACCTTTAATTTTATACGATCCCACGAGCTAAAATACTCACCTGAAAGTAGAATCTTTTCTCTCGCTACCGAAACGTCAAATTTTCGTTCGCGGAATAGCGAGAGTGGATCAGCTGTTTTCGAATTGCGTGCTCAGTAACTATTGCGTTTAAACAGCATTTTAATTATACCGGACCAGGTCAACTTAGTAGCCTACGTATTCAAGGCGTTTCCTCTGAAGAAAATACTTATCAGAGTTGCATCGAACCCTAGGGCAAATATAAATTCAAGTCTGTATATGTTGCTCGAGATAAATTATAATTACAGGCCTCAGTATATATCCAGAAGTAGGGACAATCAGGAAGAGGGGGCATAGTTGTAGAGAGTCTTCCGTCTATGACCCCATCGCTCACACAATCTGCGGTCGACTGCAGCTGTACACGCCGCTGGGCCTTCAGGAGACGCATCTACAACAGGAACAAGTGATTGTAGGCTTTTAAGTAGGGGTGTAGGATCGAGACGACTTTATCTTTATTATATAGCACTTCTCGCCTTGCCAGACGGTGTCGAAGCTTCAAGTGCACATCAAAGCTACACGCAAGACACCACGTCAACATATCAAGGTTTATATTTATTCAAAGACAGAAAAAACACGGGTAAAACATAGCTACAAACGTAAAAATGCAACTTCCTTCCGGCACTAAACATCGCCATTTCTTCTGGCGGAGGCTCGTTCGTGGCTTATTCTTCCTATGTTGGCTCTACAGGGGCGCCCGCAGTGGGAACATGGAAAATTGCCCTCCTCGTCCGGTTGCTCGCGTGCCTGGCGCCTCCGCCGTCGTCGCCTCTCCAGCTCCCTGTTTCTTCGGTCCTCCACGCACCTCTCCATACCATTTCGAACCTCGGCCCTCCAACGAGTCCTATCAGCTGCAACTGTTTCCCAGCTGCTGGGATCTATGTAGAAATCCCGTAGTGCAGAGTTGCACGTATCCTTATAGCGAAGTTTTGGCCGTCCGACGGGGCGTGTTCCTCCAGAAAGCTCAGCGTAAAACACTTTCTTTGGCAGTCGTTGGTTGTCCATTCTTGCAATGTGCCCAATCCAGCGAAGTTTACTTCTTCTAAGAATGTCGTACAGCGAAGGCACACCAGCGCGATCCAGCACCTCTTGATTGGACACTTTATCGCTCCATCGAACGTGAAGAATTTTTCGCAGGCATCTCATATAAAAGCTATTTAGGCGCTTTTCCTGGTGCGAGTACAGAGTCCAAGCGTCGTGACCGTACAGCAAGGTCGACATCACGCAAGATTGAAAGACCAATAACTTGGTTCTCATAGTGAGTCTGGGATTTTCCCATACTCTTCTGGTAAATCTCCCAAAGACGGTAGCAGCTTTCTCAATTCGGGCCGAGATATCCTCATCAATTGATAGAGCGTTAGTTATTACTGATCCCAAGTACGTGAATTTGTTTACGTTCGACAATGCACTGCCATTTAGCTGTATTGAAGGTGGAAGAGCCACACCATGCGCCATCACCTCGGTCTTTGAAACGCTTATCGACAGCCTAAACACCGCACATGCGTGAGCCAGCCTGTCCATAAGGCGCTGGAGCGATCCCTCGTCATGGGCAGTGAGCGCCGCGTCNCGCCAGGTTGAATAGGGATCCATCCATGCGGGTTCTGATGTAAACACCCTCTTCCATGTCTCCAAATGCATACTTGAGCAGGACGGCAAAATATATGCCGAACAATGTTGGAGCCAAGACACAGCCCTATTTTACTCCATTTGTAACTTCGAACTGATTTGACATTGTGCATTCGTACTGAACACTGGCTCTCATACCATCGTGGAATGACACAATCAGGCGCAACAAGACTGGGGGACATCCCACACTCTCAAGGACCTTGAAAAGAGCTGGACGGCACACCGTGTCAAATGCCTTTGCGAGGCATTGTTGATCTATTGGAGCGAAAACCGCATTGGGATTCCGGCAACACGCTCTCACCTAATATTTGCAATCTCTTTAAGAGAACCCTGGCGTACACCTTGCCTACAACTGCCAGCAGGGAGATGCCTCTAAAGCTGTCGCATGAACCTCTATCGCCCTTGTTCTGATACAGCGTAACAATGAGTGAATCCTCCATATCTTGAGGGACTACACCACTCTCCCAGCATCTCAGTAGAAGCCGATGCAGTGCAGGAAGGAGTGTTTCAGCATTTGCTCGTAGAACCTCACCAGGTATTCCATCTGCACCCGGTGACTCTCCATTGGGTAAGGAGGCAATTGCAGCACTCCGGTCAGCCATGTCTGGGACAGCATCCAGCTGCTACAATACTGGCAGCTCTGGTAGATTCTGCAGACGGTCGTCATGAGGTCGCAAGAATTCATCCCGCGAGTACAGCTCCGAAAAGTGCCGCACCCAACGCTACATCTGCTCCTCACTGGTGATCAGAGACACCCCGTCTCTACTCTTCAAAGGGGCAGCTTTAGGTGCTATTGGGCCCAGAGCAATCTTCATTAACCTGTAGTGTTCTTTCAAGTTGTCCAAATCGTGGGCTAGCTGGATTGAGGAACACAGGTTTTGCCAATATATGTTGGCACATTGCCTTGCTATTCGCTGGACCTGTGCCATAGCAAACTTCAGCTTTTCCTTAGAGGTATTAGTTGAATATTGTTGTGCTCCAGCAATGCTTCTCTTTTGGGTCTCAATGAGTGGTAATAAAACAACTGCAATCTCCTCCACCCAATCTTTTTTTATATATTTTCAACTCTCCGTAGGCATCAGCAGCACATTCATAAATGGCAGTCTTCAGCAAGTTCCAGCATTCGTTCACAGAGCTGTCAAAATTACAGGTATTCACTTTGCGGGCAAAGCCCTCCGCAAACCTGTCATGTCATTGGCCGCACGATCCCTCGTAGCGAACACATTCAGCTTTCGCTTGGCCGGCCTTTGAGTTCTATGTGTTCTTCTTACTACGAAATTTACTCGACTGACAACGAGAGCATGATTAGTATTACAGTCTGCACTGTGGTATGAACGAGTTACTCTACACGAGTTCAAGTGCTGCCGTCTGACTAAAATGAAATCTATCTGGTTCCAGTGCTCCGATCGGGGATGCCTCCACGATACTCTATGGTGAGGTCTGACACTAAAGAGCGTGTTTGTAATTGCGAGGTCATGAGCTGCAAAGAGCTCAAGGAGACGTTGGCCGTTTTCGTTCATATTGCCTACACCAAAACGTCCTAGACAAACGGACCAGTGTTCATGGTCCCTCCCAACTTTGGCATTAAAATCACCCATGAGGTACACACTTTCACGACGTGGCACTGACCCCAGAATCTCATTTATGTCATCGTAGAAGTCGTCCTTTTCCTCGGATGGAGACGCTAGGGTGGGGGCGTACGCACAGATAAAATTTACGTTCCCATCCCGGGAGCGGTCTTCGAGCGTCATTAAGCGCTGAGACTTCCCGACGGGGGCGGAGACAGCACCCAGCAAGCCATTTCTCACTGCAGAACCGACCCCATGATGCCGGGGTAGGCCATCATCTTAGCCCTGCCAGAAAAATGTGTAGTTTTGTTCCTTGAGAGAGCCGCAACCGGAAAATCTTGTCTCTTGGAGGGCAACCACATCCAATTCCAACCTGCACAGCTCCCGGTCCACCAACCAGGTCTTCCTGATTTCGCCATGCCGGATGTCAGTTACATCTGCTCTAGGTAGTAGGGTCCGCACGTTCCACGTTCCAATCTTCAGATACTCAAGAGTGATTTCAGGTACACGTATACATCAGTGGTTTTGACGTTAGTCTATCTCCACGCACCCAATGGAGAAACACAGACTTGACGGGTCGGCACCCTACTGGCCTGGGGCTACCAGACAAGGCGGGCGGTAGCCGACCAATGTAGCTAAATAGCCGCTCCCACCGGCAGACTCACCCGTAGCATTCCTCCCTTCGCCAATTTGGAGAAACTTATCACTCGTAACTGCGAGTCCCGCTGGATATACGGCTCTCAGCTCAGCCGGGGCAAGGTAGAAGGACCTGCTCTCCCAGTAAACAAGTCCCCTCCCTCCACTCAGTGAAACTACCCCAGAGGAAGCACAAAGTCCCTACATCTGCAGCCATCACCCAGTCGCAGGGGATGCCGGACGATGAACGGCGTTCGGTCATCGACCGCCCAAGGGTCCCTCCCTCCTGATTTTCTGTCAGGTTTTACTCCCTTAGCCCTTGCCCGACGGAGCAGTAACTGCAAGGCAGCAGTTGGTTTGAAGTCAGAGTTTCCTTCTCTCAGCCTTTGCCAAAAATAGGCACAACTCGCAAGGCAGCAAGTAGGTTTGGAGTCAGAGTTCCCTCTCCTAGGACACCAGGCCTCACAGCCCGGGCCTCGCGCTTAAACGGCCGCTATGCCGGACAGTATGGTCCGCGACTGCTTATTCGGTTATTCGCAGCTAACCTGCATATCTGCAGGCCGTTCGCTATCCGCCACCTGCGACGCGCCCCACCTACCTACTAACAGTGCAAGCACTATCAGCAGCCTAGCAAACTAAGTAGGGGTATTTTTATTAGAATCAATGTAATTTTCCTCTTGAGACTTAATTCGAATTTTTCCTCCCAACTTCCTTTACTGGCAAAAGCTAACAGTGGGCCCTCTGTAGACGTGCTTGAGTGAGACGTAGGTGCTAGCATAGACTACACCACATTGTCTGGTGTGGTCTATGGTACGAGTGTTCCTGATATTCTTCCTGTTCGCCTTATATTTCTACACTTTACTTTTCTTAATGTTTTTTTGACTGTTTCCCTTTCGTTTTCCTCTGTGTTGGTTTTTCTACCAAGTTTATCTTTCATGTTTTTCTTCCTCTGCTCTGCTTTTTCCTACCTGTTTAAACAAAACTTTCCCTTCTGGATTCTCAGTTTTAACTTCTGCGTCTTACCCCTGTTCTTCCCTGTATTGTTCTCGTGTATAGCTTCTTGTTGTTTGTGTTCTTTCTCCTGTTGACGTTCTTCGTGGGCCTGTTCATAATCTGCACATTATTCATGATCTTCGTGTGCCTGTTCATATTCTGCATATTATTCATGTTCTTCGTGTGCCTGTTCATATTCTGCATATTATTCATGTTCATCGTGTGCCTGTTCATATTCTGCATATTATTCATGTTCATCGTGTGCCTGTTCATATTCTGCATATTATTCATGTTCTTCGTATGCCTGTTCATCTTCTGTTTTTTGTGTGCTTCTTGTTATTGTTCACATTTTGTGCATAAATCATGCTCGTGTTCCTCGTACGCCTGTTCATATTCTGTTTTATTGGTCTTCTTGTTCGTCTTTTCTGTATAATTCGTGCTGGTGCTCTTCGTGTGCCTGTTCTGTTCATCTTCTAAGCATTATTCGTGTTCTATGTGAGTCTGTTCAGCATCATAGAGTCATGATGTCCAAGGCTCACTACGTGCTATGGATCGTGGCCATGATTGCCGTTGCTGGTATATACTGGACGCCATTACCGTCCAGTGGCTACCGTAACGTTATCCTGCCGCCACGACTGTTAACATTTTCTGGGTAAGTTGATCAAAATCATACTGCTAAAGTTGCTGGTGTTGAATAACACACAGAGAGAAATTTTGTCCCAAAACCGAAACACACAAGTGCATCATGATGATCCACTTTAACTAACTCCACTGTAATTAGTGTAATAATCATACAGTAATTACACCTAGCGAGTTATTCATTTTGTATTCATTGTAGAATTTATAAGTTCAAAATGTTGAAGGAAAGGAGAAGCCAGCGTTGTGGGAATCGGAAAATCGAAGTCAGCCAAGGAGAGATATGTCATTCCTTCGCAACACGGGCTTCATGTCCTGTTTTGCACACTACCAGTGACATATAGCCAAAATTATAGAATTTTAAGGCATAATGAAATCTATGTTAGGTTTATCCAGCATATGCGAGATAATGATTGATTTTTATTACCATATTAGTAAAGTTAGTTAAAGTGCATCATCATGATGCACTTGCGGGCTTCGGTTTTGGGACAAAATTTCTCTCAGTGCACACTTAAAAAACGATTTTTTTTCTAGAAATTTACTTTCTGGAGCATAAATAAGCTAACATGTACATATCTATTAATGGAATTTAATTCATTACTAATGATTATTGTTCCACCGGACTGTCAACACATTCTGAAATCTGAAATTTATGCTTCTGTGGGTTATACCCAACTGTATGAATGCGGTATTTTTTAATAGAATGTAGGTTATTGGCTTCCATAAACTTGAGGTTTTCCTTCCTGACAGGTTACCTTTCATGCTTTTGTTACATACAATTGTGGTTTCTCCATCTCCGGAATGGACTTGTGAACACTTCGTAACACTATTATGATAACTTTCCCTTTAACAACAACTGTGGTGTGACACCGATGGCCTTCCCTCATTTTATACTGCTCAAGCAATGAATAAGAATAGGGGAAAGTAAACATCACGCAATTCTAACATTATTTATTTGATAGAATATGACCTGACGAGAAACCACACAGCATTTTGCTATAGCGTGGACACAGGCGACTTTCAAAATATTCTCTCTTCCACTGCAAATTTCTTGGCTCGCACTTTACAATAGCATTGACCCGTAACCCTAACTTGTAGTTGGAGGACGGTACGGTCTTTCAGACTATTAAAGTGACATTCTATAACTGATTTTTATTACCTCAACAACAACGCTAGTAGTCATTTTGTCTATGAACCTCAATTCATACAATATACAATACCAGATTATAAACCATATCTTCGGTACACTCTTCATTGTTCTTCTGATCTTCGGTCTTCCTCCCGCAGAGCAGCGATATCTCAAAGATCAGCGTAAGATCATTGTTCGGCTAAGCAGATGAGGAGGGGGGGGGGGGGGGCATGGCATATGGGGTTTTAAAGAAAACCGCACAACCGCTTCTGACGTTTTTTTTAGACAAATAACTCGGTTAGACGGATGGGTTGGTGCGGTTTGACAAGAAAACCACTGAACAACGATTTCTGACCGCATATAGCGTATGACCAAACCGTTCGGTTAGCGAGACTGGTTGCTTTGATTTTTCGAGAAAACAAAGCAGCGTCTTCTGCCGGTGTCACATTAAGCCCTCTGCAGACGATAGTCTTTTGTCTTTATTTTCACTTCACAGCGTTCGAATGCGTTTCAGTGTCTCAGTAAACAGCAAAAAAAAAAAAAAAAAAAAGGCACTGCTTGCCAAAACGATATTCGCTAAAAATTTGAAAAGACACAAGACACCGCACTAGTGATACTGGCTGAACCAGCGGCTATGGCGGAAAACATTTTATCGAAATTTTTGCTCGACATACCGACGTGTTTGCGAATGTAGTACGAAGTATTCGAACGCGGTGAAGTGAAAATACAGAACAAAAGACTCTCGTTTGCAGCGGGTTTTAGGAAACAATGTAGCTAGGCTAGACAGATAGGATGTGAGGGTTTACAACAAAACCACACAATGGTTTCTGGCAGCATAATATAGAGTAAAGAAAAGAGGTGTTGTGATGTGGTCATGTGTGTACGTGGCGGTCAAACTAATTCTTCTGTAAGATCAGTGAAGCAGAGCAGAAAACCACGGACGATAGCAGGAGAGGGGTTAGCAACCTAGAGGAAATGAAAAAAGAAAGGCGAAAAGCAAATTACAGGAGGAGAGAGAATGACCGGGCAATGCCGATTTGTGTATCTTGGCTTGATCAGTCGGATCTAAAGTTAGAATGGGAACTTTTTCGGCAAAGAAAGCACCTTTTATACTCTCAAGGCTGTAGCCCGCGGCCACAGCTACCCTTATGCGGCCCTTTGTCTGCCAATGCGCTCCAATCTCTCCCTTTTTCATGGCCAGACTCCGAAAATCTTCATATCTCATTGGATTTCAGAGTTATTGTAATAGTATCATTGTATGAATACCTTCATAAGGGGAGAAATAAATGTTGCTCATTTCATTCATTGATTCATTCATTCATGTGCTTGTGCCTTCCTCAGGGCACCACCACCCCGCCACTTGCATACCTGTACGACTGTGAATCAGCTGGCTTGTGTAAGGTTAGGAATGGCAAGGGTAGGTTCAACTAACGTTCAAAATGAGTCTATATTAAAGAAAATTCATTTAAAACGCCAGAGGAACTACTTCTTGCTTCACCTAACCATACACATGGCCTTTATAGAACAAATTGTTCCTAAACTCGCCATACATAGATATGCATACATACAGGCTTAGTTGAAGGCGACTGAAAGCACAATCTTGATAATATATTTATTTGATCTCCCTATTTGTCTGACAAGTTTGACATGATTATCATTATTGATGCAGCGTAGTAGTTCGCCAAAACATGCCTCAACGTTTCGAACACGTCCGTAGTCATCTTCAGAAGGTAGGGGTTCACATTGAAAAGCTGCTGCCAAAATACACAATATACATTTATATTTGCTTCCATGTATGTATATTTGTATCTCTTGCAAACCAAAACCTGCCAAAAGAACGTAAGCTATCATCACAATATCTTGCAGGCATTTACGTGGGTTGACCTAGATGTGAGAATGTCAAAACTGTTAATAGCACTTTCAGCCCACCAGAGCCCTCCTTCCATCCGCGGGTGACAGTCTTACGCCACGGAGCGTTCCAACTTTCTTGCTTTGTTAATTAAAAAGGCAGCAAGTCACTGCTGAAAATTTCCGCTCGAAGACTCAGCCGAAGTGCTTTTGGCAGCAAATAAAAAACTTAAAGGGCCGGACTCGTAAAAATGCGAAAAAGCTGCAAAAATGGCTACTCTTATTGAGTTGTATGCCATTTTACGTTATTTCCACCTACTTGCACTTAGTTCCACCGTTCGAGTGGTTTGTGAAAAATCATGCAGGCTATAAGATTAGATTAGATCAGATTAGATTAGATAGGCGGCAGTAGACGAACCAATAGGCCCATTCCCAAAGAGACACCGGAACATACGCCCCGGCACTCTATGAGCTATTGCCAGGATAGGAGAAAGAGAGAGAGAAAAAA
>LQNS02277100.1:18026137-18039265 GCA_001587735.2 Parhyale hawaiensis
GCAAATTTACTGATTTTACTACGGATGTTAAGATCGAGATCATTGATGTAAATTGAGAACAGAAGTGGGCCAAGAACGCTACCTTGGGGAACCCCTGATGTAACTTGCGTCCAGCAGGATCAAATAGCTTATCATCCACTAGTTTGATAAGAAAATCAAAGAACATTTTTTAATCACATCAGTATTTAATTGAGCTAAGCACAATGTCCAATTTTGAAATCGAATTTCTAATTTTATTCATGATATAAAAATTTGACCGAAACCTCCTTTCATTTATATCTCATTAGTATGTGATTTTACAATTTTCTAGCATAAATGGCGATTTTTACTTCTTAATTCGCTTTACTAAATTTAGTCCAAGATCAAGGAATAAATTATTAGCTACCTGAAATAATTTTCAGGAATGAATCGGTGGAGAACGCAACGCATTTCACGACCTCTGCACCACATCATCGGAGGATGAACTTCAAGACAATTATCATCTGGACTCTTCCACGATCGGGGTCATCTCTGACGGGCGCTTTATTGTCCAGATTACAGGACTCATTTTATACCAAGGAGCCAATACTGGCTTGGAATGGGCATAAAGTTTACCATCAAGATGCCGTTCGACATTTCAAGTTCCTTCTTTCCGTTCTAAATTGCAACTTCAGCCCGTACGAAGTTGACTGGAAGACGCATATGTTTATCGAAGATTTTTGCCTACCTTATAATGTGGACGGTAAACATATATGCTTCGACGGGAAACTTTTGGAAAAAATGTGCGCTAAATCCCGCATACATTTGATAAAATTAATTTCTCTGGACTTGAAGTGGGCTACAGAATTGGTAAAAACCCACCCAGAGCTAAACATTTACATTATTCATCTTATGCGAGACCCAAGAGGTATAATCTCATCAGTGAAAATCATCGAGGAAGTTCTACAAGGTCTTATAGGCGATCCAAATCACGTTTGCAGTAGAATGAGACAGGATCTGGACGCTGGAGACCACCTCGCAGAGAGGATCCCTCACAGGTGAGTATCAGCGTACTACAAATTTCATATGTAGGCCTACATACAGCTAGCAGCGCTCAAAAAGAAGTAGAATGCTTGGTAAAGATAAAGTCAACTTAACAGCAGCTCCCACCAGCGAAATCCACGCACATTGGTTCGTGATGCAGAAAGATGGAGGGAATGCTGGTACTGGTTACTTTATGGTGTGCAAAGTGAGAACAGTAGTTGTTCATAAGCTTTATAGTTGAAACGGTAAATGAGTGGCACACATGCACAGTGGAATTGCCACTTTTTTGTGGTGCTCCTTATATAGTTGTGCTTAGCATCTCTGTCATATCCACTGATGCTCAATAATTTTTTGCAGCTTACTTATAATGCAATAACGCACGCTTTGTACTCATATAGACATCAAAATACTATAATAAGAGCTTATTTATGTTGATATAGTCATTTCTTTAGTTAAATATTTTCATCTAATATTAGACCGAGCTTATTATCTAAAAATATTTATTTATATATTTACTGTCGCGTGTAACACACTGAAGGAATAAGATTAGAATAAATTTGAGCGTGGATGATTTAAGTCCTATAAGCATCTGTAGTACGGGCTTATTATTATTTTATAGAACGACTCGTGGCGTAAGACCATCACCCTCGGTGTAGGGCAAATTCAACGCCGGCAGTTTTGATGGCCAGCGAACTCCAAATTTGAGCATTTTTCACACCTCAGTCAACCCACCTGGCTGCCTGAACAGGATTTTTGATGGTGGCTCAACTCCTTTTTCTTTTTGGTTAGACAGAACAAAACAGACATACAACTTCAACGGAAGCTTTCGGTATCACCATTTTTCGCTTCGCTTGCGGGTGATAATTGCTATATATGGACCTGAGCTCGCCTGCAAGAGTGTGTTCATACACATCGCATGTGATACCGGAAATACTCTGTGATTGCGCCATATATAAATATATATAAAATACAAAAATCGAGCTAGGACTCGAACTGGGGGCCTCGAGATGACCTCGCCGCCACTCTACCACTAGGCCACCATAGCGTAAAAGCAGCACAAGTACGCTAGGTGCTGTGCTGCCGCTGCATCGTGGCAAAGATATTAAGGGAGGGAGTTCGTCCGTTTATTTGGAATAGTTAATAACTTGAAGTAGCAGAAAAAAATATATATAGTCCAGTTAAAAGAATTCGATGGAAATGCCCAGTACTACTTACCCTATCCTGGACACTAGCGGCTAGTTGAGCCTTCAGGATCGAGAGTTGGCTGCAATGTGAATTGAAAATATTTTGGCCTCTGCTCATAGTAAAGTTTTAGCTGCCACGAAGAAATTCAGCAGAGGAAAGCGTAAGCGAAATTGATTATGCACAATAGCATCAGAAGCTCTATCACAGCTGCTGACTTTCATCTACCACTCACAAAAAATAACAAATAGTTGCGAGCTACTTTTCAAAGTGAAGCGAGCTTCAGAAAATGTAATATTTCGGTTTAATGGTATATATTCCAGGAACTGAATTTACCATCGTAATTAGGGACTGAAATTTCATCTTGTTAATTCATAGATGAATTTTCTCCCATCCTATCGGAAAAAGGACCGACAAAGGAAACAAGCAAGAAACCAACCAACCTACCAACCAACCAACCGACCAACCAACCAACCAACTAACCAACAACCGTATAGGTATTATTATAAAGTGCATGATTATTCTTTTAAGCGTGGTAGAAGAAAGACGGTTCCTTTGCTAGTGTGTTTGATCCTGCTGTGCACAAGCTTAATATATAGTGGATATTTTTTTCGCTGAATTCTTTCGTAGCAGTTAGAGAGGCTCAAAGTTGGTGGGAGTTTCGGTCCTTTCGTGCACAATCCATTTCGCTTATGTTTACATAGCTGAACCTCTTCGTGGGTAAAAGTTGAAAGTTCAGGCTGGGCAGAAGCCAAAACATTTTTCATTGACACTGCAGCCAAATTTCGATCCTTGAAGGTTCAACTATCTGCTGCCATCCAGTTACAGTAAGCATTAAGCATTAGGCATCCGCTGAATTCTTTTGATTGAAATATATTTTGTGATACTGTCCAATTTTTGAGCATTTCCAAATTGATGTTCGCGCCTTTTCTTCCAGGAGGGAAATTTGACGGGACAACTGTTGTTTCTTTAATGGAAGATCAAGCGAACCGGTGTGAGACCTATTTTGCAGCAAAACCTATACCACAAAAAAACGTATATTGATGAAATACAAAATTATTGATCTTTAGTTAATATATGTATGACGTAGTCCAGTTGTATTTCCGGTATCACCTGTAAACGTAGGGGAGGCATTCTTGCAGCTGATGTCAGGTTCATTCCTCGTACCATGGATACAGTAGAATTAAATCTTCAAGGCTCGTTCGAATTTCTTTACATCTCATTGCGAAGATTCTGTGCATGTTGACATACATACGAACAAAGAAGCAAGCACGCACACAAGATGACAAGAGTTTTATTTGTATGCACGTAGATAGATATACGTATCCGCCAACCCAGCAGCCACAGGTGGAACGGATTCAGGCAGCAAGAGAAATTTCCCGAGAACTTGGAAAACGTATCATAGCTACCGAGATTAGAATCTTGAACCCAGAGAACTAGTGAAAATCCGAATCCGTTCATAGGTATACGTGGACAACGTTAACCCTAGTGAAGACATTGTTTCATCGCGGAAAGAAAATTGAGAAGAATAGTTAAAAAAAGAAAACAGGATTTGGTCGTGCTAAAAATGTTTACAAAATAAAAGGGAGCAACGGCAGCAATAGATCACCGACAAATGAAAATGACGAAATGACGACTGTGACGTGATCATTCAGGTAAAATTTTCTTGCAAAACTGCTCAAGGGCCAGTTCACACGTCCCTCATTTCAACGCGTTCAATCACGAAAACGAACACGAGCTGTCCGTCAACTTTTGTTGTCTCTGTCCACACGTAGAACCGAACTTCATTCAAATGACTGATGCCTCGCGTTCACTTATGATTTAGTTTCGTATATTTTCGCATATATTTCACATCGGTTTGAAGTCACATTCGTATCCCATAACATAATAGCCTAAATTTGATACGAACAGTCTATTTTTGAAATATTTATAGCCTGATGCACCGATAAAAGTAAAAACGACACGCAGCAATTCCCTTCGTTGTGAAATCAAAGATGGCTTCACGCCGCGTCTGTGTTCATAGTTAACATTTTTAGCTTAACTGATTTTCTTGCGTTAAACTGGAATAGAGAGATTCTCATCGTTAAAGTGAAGGTAAAAAGTTATTTTTGTCAATTTTTTATGAGTTAGAAATGCTATAGAGGATTAATTCTGCATTTATAGGTTCTGTTTACTGAACTGGAATTACGTCATGCGGGTAAAAATGCGACGTGCTTCATTCTATCGTCTCCCACATTTTCTCCTGCCGCTTCCATCAAATCAACGCGCCATCAGTTTGACTGAACGCGTTGAAATGAGGAACATGTGAACTGGCCCTTGGAACTGCCTGTCTGTGTCTTTCTAACTTGAGGATAAATGATAGTTCATTTCCCAAATTCAAACGAAGGACGTAAAAAAGTCTGCCACATTTTTGAGTTGAGTAAGCTTCACCTAAGTTACACCTTCAGTGTCTTCAGCAGATTCAAGGAACTTATTTACTGTTAATTTGAGACCCTCATTTCCTGCTACTTTATCCTTTTAGCAATCAGCAGCTGAATTTTCTCCCATCTATTCCTCATGACCATGAATGAGAGCTGGTCCATGCAAGCAGACAAGAAAGCACCGATAACTAAATTACTGTGTACTATTTTTCATCATCGTTGATATCGTATCTCTCTTTCTGTATGGGGATGAGACAGAAATTCAACGCTCAAACACACAAACAAAAAAGCAAGCAGGCAAGAAAGCAAGAAAGCAAGCAAGCAGGCAAGCAGACGGGCGGGCGNTCGTAGTAAATACAAATCCCACAATTGGCGAAAACACACCACACAGTAGCTGAAATTTAACATGAAGCGTTGGTAGGCCTCTGATGATGGTAGAAAGATCTTCAAGATGCAGCATCCTATATTTTCGCATATATTTCGCATCGGTTTGAAGTCACATTCGTATCCCATAACCTTTTAGCCTAAATTTGATACGAACAGTCTATTTTTGAAATATTTATAGCCTGATGCACCGATAAAAGTGGAAACAACAGGCAGCAATTCCCTTCGATGTGAAATCAAAGATGGCTTCACGCCGCGTCTGTGTTCTTAGTCAACATTTTCAGCTTAACTGATTTTCTTGCGTTAAACGGGAATAGAGTGATTCTGATCGTTAAAGTGACGGTAAAAAGTCATTTTTTGTCAACTTTTTCATGAGTTAGAAATGCTATAGAGGATTAATTCTGCATTTATAGGTTCTGTTTACTGAACTTGAATTACGTCATGAGTTCAAAAATGCGACCTGCTTCATCCTTCCGTCTCCCGAATTTGCTGCTGCCCCTTCCATCAAATCAACGCGCCGCATCCATCAATTTCACTGAACGCGTTGAAATGAGGAACGTGTGAACTGACAATTAGAACTGCCTGTCTGTGTCTTTCTAACTTTGGTACAGATGATAGTTCGTTTCCCAAACTCAGACAAAAGACGTCAAAAAAGTCTGCGACATTTTTGAGTTGAGTAAGCTTCACCTAAGTTACACCTTCAGTGTCTTCAGCAGATTCAAGGAACTTATTTACTGCTAATTTGAGACCCTCATTTCCTCCTACTTTATCCTTTAAGCAATCAGCAGCTGATATTTCTTCCATCTATTCCTCATGACCATGAGTGAGAGCTGGTCAATGCAAGCAAACAAGCAAGCACCGATAACTAAATTACTGTGTACTATTTTTCATCATCGTGGATATCGTATCTCTCCTTCTGTATGGGGATAAGACAGAAATTTAACGCTCAAACAAACAAACAAACAAACAAACAAACCAAAAAGCAAGCAAGCAAACAAGCAAGCAGGCAAACAGGCAAGCCGGCTGGCGGGCAGGCTTGCAGGCGGACATGCGGGCAGGCGGGACAGCGGACAGGCAGGCTAGCGGGCACGCGGGCAAGCAAGCAAGCACACAAGCACACAAACACACAAACCCACAAACGCACAAACACATAAACACACAAACAAATGTACAGGCTAATAACATGATTACCAAGCAGATTAAAGGTCTTTTCACGTCGCATACAGAAAATTTCTATGATAGTCGCGACACAGACAGGAATTTAATTGATTATTCAGTGTTTTTACGATAGAATTTGTGACAGCGATGAGGTCCCAATTGATTGTTTATCTGTTCACGTCTTATGTAAATTCTCGCCTAAAGGGAATGCCACTTGTTATTGCCTTTACATCTAAATATCCTCTTGTTCCAGATACAGGGCCTTAATTGCTAATAATAATGATGTTTTTTTTCTTAATTACTTCATTGGGAGAATGCCATTCCTTATTTCCCTTATACCTAAATATCATCCAGTTCCAGATTAAAGCGCCTAAGGTACGACGATTTGTCTAGAGATTCTGGTTCAGTAATTAAAAATTTGGTTAATCTACAGGCTAACTATAAATATTCTCTCTAAGTTAGCTTTAAAAATGTTATCTTTAAGAATAAATACCTCATGCATGCGCCCTAAATATACTAGGTACTGCATGAAGATGAGAAAAATATANATTTGGTTAATCTACAGGCTAACTATAAATATTCTCTCTAAGTTAGCTTTAAAAATGTTATCTTTAAGAATAAATACCTCATGCATGCGCCCTAAATATACTAGGTACTGCATGAAGATGAGAAAAATATATGATTTTTTCTTCTTTTATTAAGTGGAGGCAGAGTTCATGTACAGAAGATAGTTGTGTCAGATTTGAGTGTTTGCAACAAGCCCTTGAATTTTCAGAACTGTGACGTCACAATTGCATCACGCAACTGCTGCAGCGAGGAATCTTTGGTATTTTCCCAGTGGCGTGACGTAATTTTCACGTCACAGTTCTGAAGATTTCAAGGGGGTAGCGCATACACTCAAATTTGACATAACTGCTATAGCATGTGTACTGTGGGTGGATGTCATTCCTGTTTGCTACTACATCTACTTATCATCCTATTCCAGATACATGAGGCTGCGCTACGAAGACTTGGCTGAGGAACCCATTGAGTCAGTCAAGAGAATGCTGCGTTTTGTCAATGAAACTCTGACACCAGGACACTTCAATTGGATCCAGCGCCTCACCCTTGCTATGGGACGGGAAGAAAGTCTACCATTCCATCTTCGAAAATTCTCTAGTCATCGCGCTTTTCGATGGAGACTTATTAGCAGAGCAGACGATGTGCTCCGGGTTGAACAGAGTTGTAGCGATGTGATTGAGAAGCTTAATTTCAGATTATTTGTTAATCGACAGAATTACGAAAATTTATCTTTGTCTGTACGATTGTGAGTGAAAGGTATTTTTTTTTCTCAAAATTATTATTATTTGCCTAGTAGCTAATATGCTCCAAATCTAATGACCTTTCAAAACCTTAATAGTAATCGACATTTTTAGATCTAGGGATTGAAATAAACGGTCATTTTCCGAAGGGGTCAGTAATGACATTTAGTATGCTTGTTGAAATATGTCAACAAATTTACTAAATGTCATTACTGACCTCTTCGAAAAATTCACCAAATAAAGTTTGTAGTTTGTAACCCAGTCTTTCTTTTAATGTTACTAAGGAAAACAAATGTTTTCAAACTCGTAAGGCTGTTTTTCTGTTGTAAAACAGCAGGCATCGGAAGTACAACTGATGACGATGCCCATCGTATGCCATCGCCCATGAGAGGTTTAGCAATTTCATCGGACCATTTCTTCCTCATAGCACCATCGCCGATGGAGGAAATGGCCATCGCCGATTGTTTGATACAATTCCCGTCGGACCATTGCTATCGCAGATGGATTTTTGTGATGTTCCATCGTAACATTGTAATTTTTCCCATGGCGGTGGTCTATACACCATCGCCATCGTATAATCAGCGATGGCCATCATGCCAGACTCTGATATATTCATGTCTGATTACAAACAACTCTATCAGCATTCCTGACTATTGTCTTTATGTTATTATGTGTAAAGCTTTGTTGTTTTAACAAATTGATCGAACTGAAAAAATTAACGTAATCGTGAAGGTAGGTCAGTCAACGTATTCATATAACAGAGAAATGTAGGTTTTATTCATTTAGTTAACTGCCATAGTAATAAATATTATATAAGAACAATTATGCAAACAATTCCATCTAGACGATCACTCACAAATTTCCTCCGCCAAAGAGGTTTCGATTTTCATGATATTTGTATATGTTGTTAGGTATGATACGAAGAGTAAATGACCAAATTTTTGGTATGATCTGCTTATTCGTTCATTTATTTGCAGCTATGTTTGAGTTTATGCTTGTTAGCACAATAACTCAAAAGTTATAGATGGATCTTGATGAAATTTACAGGAATCGTTACTAATGTTAAAAGACATAAATTATTAAATTTTGGTGATGATCGGTTGGTCTGTTTGTGTGTTTGACTAATGCTTGTCACCGTGTTTGTTTGCAGCATAACCCAAAAAGATATGAACGGATGTCATTAAAATTACACGAACTGTTAATACCATCAAAAGGAACAAATGATTAGATTTTGGTGTTGATACGAAGAAAATCATGGTTTTGAACCAATTTGAGTTTTCCGTTACTGTCGCTTTGCTTGGCGGAGGTATGCGCTCATAGAGTGCTCTCTATTTAATCTTTGTAATTTTAAGATTAAAGCAGTCATGTAAACAGGTTTTCTACGAACTCAAAAATCGTAAAAATATAGATAGTATAATATTGTAAACAGATACTTATAATTTATTCTTAATAATAAGTTTGACTTTGGACATGGCTGCTCCATATGTTATTGAAATAAATTGTACACCTTCAGTAATATCTATAACTTTTGGATAAATGTAATGATGTAAACAAGTCAATTCGATTAGTTAATTGCTGACTATTGTATTGATTTTATAATTAGCACAATGTTACAAGCGTTCTATCTCTTTAACTAATGATTACAACTCTATATATAAGTACGGTTACTAGAGTAATCGATCTGGCTGCGCATCCCTCCGCCAAGCTATGTAACGTTAATGAAAAAATTAATTCAAATAAAACAACGATTTCCTGTTTTTAAAAACAAAAAACTGGCCATCCGTTCCATTAGACAGAAATAACACCTTCTTCAATTATCTTGATGATCCGTTCATTACTTTCCGACTTATGTTACTGGTGTACATTCCGATAAGCATCAGTCAAATATACAAACAGAAAAAACATTTATCACCAATATATGATCATTTATGCCTATTATATTTCTAACAATTCCTGAAAATTTATAAAGATCCGTTCCTAACTTCTTGAGTTAATTTGCTAACAAACAATAAATAAAACACAGAGACAGACAAACAAACGAACCAACAGATCATCATAGAAGTTGGTTATTTACTCTTCGTGATATACCTAACAACTCATGTAAATTTGATAAAAAAATGTCCACAACTTTTTGAGTTATGGTGCTGAGAATAAAAAGGCAGAAAAATAAACCGTTGGACTGATCTTTGCCCAAAGGTAATCATCTATTGCTCTCAACATGCCTAACAATCCTTGTAAACTTTGTAACGTGTAACGTCAAACTGGCCGAAAACATAACCTTCTTGGCGGAGGCAATAACAGTTCGTGCCTAGGCAACTCTCCGGTTAATTAAAACTTATTTCGAGGAACAGCCTACCAGCTGTTGGGCGTACTGCAAGCGCTTGCGTTATCAACGTACACAAGGAAACTATTGCAGGAAAAATGCTTAATTTACCCAGTCCAATTTTGGGAGGAAGAAAGATGGTAGTTTCCCATTGCCAGCTCAAGAGCTTCAACAGGCACGCACGCAAGCAGCTAGAGGCGTCTTTTTGTAGCCACGCTCGTGATCAGAATCACCGTGATCATGATCATCGTAATCACTGTAAAGCACAAGGACGGCCAACGATTTTGTAAACAAACCTGAGACGCCACGTCAATTTTTGAAAAATATATTTTTGTTGAATTTTTACGGAAAATGGTAGGGAATGGATTTCTTATGATCCTTGATTTACTTTGAAGCCAATGCATAATTGAACTAGCAGTATTTAAAGCATTTTGAATATATACAGGCATAAAACTAAAGAAACCACAAGTTTGGAAGTCAATATTACAAACAATCATCATAACATTATTCAATTCAACCCTAAATATAAGAAAATATCACGACCTTGCATTTCAAATTTTGAATTTTTACTTGTCCTACGGCTGGAATCACTCTTTGATCACGCATGATTAGCCTGGGGAAGAAATCACGCTGCGTATCAGAAGCACATCAAAAATCGGTCACAAAAACGCGCGGATCATACGCAATCAGCCAGAATCATCCCCGAAGTGGTCAGAAATAGGCGCCTTTTACTGCACAGACGCGGATATGCGATAGCCAAGGAGGTTGTATAACCATTAAACCTCCTTGACAAAGGCTTACCGCAACTGGAACAGTCCTGAATTTGATTAAGCGAAGATATACTTGTGCACTACAATTGTAGGATAGCTTCGATAAGTTAGGATTTTATTAAGATAACTGCATCGCCTCTAAAATTAAGCTCCGACAATATATATTATGCAAATTATTAGGATCAATTAGGTATTACAAGGTAGAACACCCACGACCCAATATCTTCAAGGTATTCAGGTCGGGTTAGGCTTTGCTAGGTCTGGTTTTGCTAAATAATTTTAAAGGGTTTTGGTACGCCGATTCTAGGATCTAGTGAAAAAGAGTTAGGTTAGATTCGGTTAGGTTAATTTCCATTAGGCTTCGTTATGTTAGGTTACATTTTTCTATTTTGTCAACTTACTTTAGGTTAGGCTAGACCAGGTATAGTTTTTTCTATTTTGGTTTAGTTTCATTAGGTTAAATAAGTCAAGTGAGGTTCAGTTGACTACAGCATTATCGGGAAGCTTTTGAGTTGAAGTATCGTGGCTCTTATCCCTCTTTGAGACAACGCAGTTATCTGCTTCCTCCAGTCACGCCTAATCTGGTTACAATTGTTTAGTTTCTTCCTTCACTGATATCCACATGCATCAAACGTAACACTGTAACCCTCATTATTGATATTTTCTTCTTTGTGGTTCGTCGGGAATATCTTATTTGGCTGGCTTGGATGTTCACGGTATTGCTAACAGAAAAAAATATATATTTATATATAACAAAACTAGGATCCACGCGGAAACCTAGTCGTTTACAGCAAAGTAAAACCTCACGCTATATACTAGAGTTTAACAGAATTGAGTCCCGAACAGATATTGCTTATTGCAGAGGCGACAGCTGGGGCTGTTGACTAGACAACCTGACATTTCGCTTCACTTCAGCGGGATGTGAAGAAGGGGATAATATGCATATGCCGATCAAAATAGCTAAAAATAAACCTATATATATATATATATATATAAATGGTTAGTACATTTTACAGAAGCTGTGAGTTTATGCTCTGTCATATTGCCAGTATTTGTGCGGAGCCTTATTACAGCTTGCGGAATGTCTGCTGAGATGCGGAGTTTCCAACGTGTCTCTGTGTCTGTCTTTCCACACCCAGAGCTATCAAGTCAGTGTTATTTTCCCAAGATCATGGGGTTTCTAAAAAATTCAATTGGCAGCCCTGTTTGGGGCTCAGCAGCATGACCGCTATCCAGTGAGGAGGCAGAGGTGTCGATGCTGCAGATACCCTCCTGGACTACTCTGGAAGAGCTTTTATATGCCGAGGCCAGTCTACTGAGGTGAGTCGCGGGCCAGAAAATTCTCGGTTGAACTGTAATTTTTATCTGTTATTGTTATTCAGCATCGGCATGGTGGAGCACCTCTCATGCTTTACTTCTACTCCTGTATTTAAAGCTTATCTTCATCAACTCATTTCATTCACTCGTACAGGCAATGATAAATTTCCATAGCTACTCTCGTCCACGAAAACTCGAAGATGAAGCATTTCAAGAACATCTTTGCAGCTGTTTTGAATACGAGTTACATCATCGAAGCTGGTTTGACTTCTCCAACCAAAAGCGTGCCTTTTGGAATTTTTTCGTACAGTGAATAACTGTCCATCCGACTCTCCCATGGCGTGTGTGAGGCGCTGCACCCACTGGTAGTGCGCCGCCGTCAGGGTTTCATTGAGAAAATTGAGGATTGTCTTAACTGAAGCAATTGGGTCCTCAGCCAAGTCTTCATACTGCAGACGCATGTATCTGGAACAGGGTAAAATGGCAGAACTCAGATAAGTTCATAAATTTAAANATGAACATCTTTGAAAACGGTGTTTAGTTATTGTTTTCAGTGTCAGACGCAGGTTATGCAAAATGAGGTACTCATAGCAATTCACCCATTGAAGAAATGGTGCTACCCAAAAGTATGAAATGTATGACCATAACGCAACGCTATTCTGTGGAAAAGATACGCCCCAAAAAATTCAAGAGACTAAATAAGCTTGATTGGAAACCCAAGATGGAATACTCTGTTTTCTTAAGAAACAAAAATTGGAAACCCGAAGTAGAGCGAACTTTATTTGGAAATGATGTTTTGGCTATTTTGCATTAAAATTATTGTATTAAAGCTACCGAAAACTCCTCGAGAAAATACACACCCAAGTAACTCTAGCGGATATAATCGAATGGTCCAACCAAACACATTATAGGTAGGTAGTGAGAATCAAAATAAAGATCTTTCACTCTAAATACGGCCAAATAGTTAAATCTTTCTACACTGGATATGCGATGGCTCCGGGTTGAGACATCTGGCACTTTAAGCGAACAATTTCTCCGTATTTAGGTTCTCTTAACGTTCGATATTTTTAAAGTGAAACGCTGGTCAGTCTTTTCGGAACTGATCCCCTCCAAATTGTTCTTGGATCCTGACGACGACTCACCTGCTCGGGAAGGCTTTTTGCAGATGCTTTCCAGTAGCCATGTCTGCCCTCAGGTTACCGCAGATATAATTAGGATCATAAAGAAAACCTTCAACCAACACTACTTTGGTCGATGAGATCATTCCTCTA
>LQNS02277100.1:18107884-18133880 GCA_001587735.2 Parhyale hawaiensis
AATAAACAAACGAAAAAACGAATCTTCACCAAAAATTAATCATATGTTTCTCCTAGCATACCTAACAATCCCTGTAATTTTCGTCAAAATCCGTCCATAACTTTTTGAGTTATCTTGGTGATAGACAGAGAGACAAAGTGGCGGACAGACAGACAAACCTGACGAAAACATAACCTCCTTGGCGGAGGTAAATATTTCCTGAAGATCCCAAACAAAAGGAGTTTGAGATTAAATATTAGCTAGTGTGACTCCTAGTCTCTTGAATAGTTTGAAAGATTTTTTAACGTTCTTGAAAAGAAAGTGTAATCTACTTGAAAAAAAAGTTGATATCAAAGCATAAAATTTTGAATCACACCTATAGCAGGGTAAGCTAGTGGCCACTCGGGAAGTTCAGGAGTCATAATAGTCACTTTGGTGAGGATCATGCAATTGAATGAGGAGGAAAATTTGACAGAAGAAATAGATAGAGGAAAATTTGATAGAATATAGTATCACTTAGAGATACAGGATCAGCGTCTTCGAAGTTCGACCACAGAATCCAACCGAAAGAACTACAAGCAGCGGAAAAAAATATCTAGCAGCAGCACTCGTAAGCAATGAATAAGAATATAATCAAATACATTTTAGCACTACATTTGTATATGTAAATACACCGTACAGTCAAATGTCGTTGATTACCTCTACCAAGGAGGTTATGTTTTCGTCGTGTCTGTCTGTCACTAAAATAACTCAAAAAATTAGGAACCGATTGGGATTGAATTTACAGGGATTGTTAGGAATGTTAGGAGGAACAGATGATTAACTTTTGGTGAAGATATGTCCATCCGTTTGTTTGTTTGTTTGTCTGCGTCATTTTTCTCATAAAGTTATCTATGGATTTTGATGAAATTACCATGAGTCGTTAGGTATATAACAAAGAGTAAATAATCAAATTTTGGTAATGGTCCCTTTGTTCGTTCGTTCGTTTGTCACTGTTTTTAATTTTATGCTTGTTAGCACAATAACTCAAAAAATAATGAATGGATCTTTATGAAATTTGTAGAAGTTGTTAGTAATGTTAAAAAACATAAATGATCAAATTTTGGTGTAGATCGGTTTGTTCGTTTGTATATTTGACTCATGTTTGTTATAACCTTTGTTAACAGTATAACTTAAAAACTTGTGATCGGATCTTCAAGAAAATTGAACAACTTGGCGGAGGTATGCGCTCTCAGAGTGCTCTAGTTATTTTCTGTATTGAAGTAACGGTCGGTGGTGATGGTGAAATTGCAGCGGCGGTGATGAAGGGGTTGCCACAGCTGGTGGGTGACTGAGGTGCGGTGAAGTGTGGACCGATGTAGGTAATAAATGAAGTGCACCGCGAATGCTTTGGCCCCTATCGGTGCGAGGAGGTGGTGCGTTTCAGTTTCACTGTTTAGGTGGCTTTCATACCTGGGATATTTCTCAGTGATCTGAAGGTAAGCTGGGGAAACGTACTGGCCAATTCCACTTTGCTCTGGCGAGAACAGGGTCTTAACCCTCATGGAATCGCTGGAGAGAGCAAATTCAGTTGCGTGAAGTACTGCTGGTACGTACTTGAAACCGTAGCTATATTGTTATCCGGTGATGTATGAACAGTGGTGTGATGTGAGGAGTGTTGCACGGCAGTTACCCGCATGTGGGTAGGCGGTATGTTCCTGAAAATGACCAGGTGAAGTGCTGAGAGTTGCACTTCAACAATCCGGTAGTAGCTAGGTAATTTAGCCGTTTAGGATGCGACTCTTAGAGAGAATTAAATCAGTAGAAACTTAAGCAGTCTGAGAGCGCATACCTTTCCAAGCGAAGCATCGGTGGCAAAAATTCAAATTGGCTCTGAAACCATGATTTTCTTTGTATCAACTCAAAAATTTACACACTTTTGCCTTTTAATAGTTATTATAGTTGATGCAATTTTCTTGAAGGTCCGTTCATAAATTTTTGAGTTATGCTGCTAACAAACGTCAGAACTAGAGCTATGACATTGGAGCTGTTAAAAAGGAGCCGTAGTAGCTGTTAAAAAGAGCATTTGTAGCGCTATAAGTGTGCAACAGTAGCGATAGAAATGGGCATCAGGAGCACCTATGGGAGAGTTTGGAGCAGTTAAGGGAGCATTTAGAGCGCTTATAGGAGCATTTGGAGCAGTTACCGGAGCATTTAAAGCACTTAGAGGAGCGTTTGAATAGTTGCTGGAGCGTTTGGGAACAGTTATCTGAGCAATTCGTGCACCAAATTATAATCTATATATACACACCTATATATAATTTGCAGGTAAAAATGAGAAGTGCAAAAATTGAAAAAAATAATCAAAATTATTAAAAGATGAAGCAAAACAAAATTCGACCTTAGTCCAGTACTATGTCAACAGTTGAAAAGGTGTACCGGTACCTAACTACGAGGCACTGAATGCACTAAATCGGTATGGCCGCGTCCACACGATCCATCTTTTCGTCGAAGTTTGTGATCGCGGAACGATTTTGATCGACAAACACAGGCGGCGAGACTTCGAAGTTTGTGATTTTTGATCGCCAGCAGTGCTGGAAATCTCTGAGCGCGATCACTATCACAAAAAGTTTACAATTATATTTCGCTCTGTAAATAGATGTATCTATTTCAAATATATGATTTAGTAATTAAACATAATTTTTTATTAAAATCTACCCCATAGCGAATTTTGTTTATGTTTGATTCGAACTTTTGTACAGTGGGAAGCATTTGGCAACTATATGTTGCTAATTAGTAATAAATGTAGCATATTCCTCAAGTTACGTCTGTACCTTCTTTTTTTTCAATAGTAAAAGCTACAATGGAGCGAGAGTTACGTTTTAATGGAAGAAACGGATGTACACAGTGTGAATTGCATTAGAAATTAATGAAATTTATAAATGAAAAATGAAATATTATTGTTCTATCTTCTACATTTCTGCATTTGAGGGGATGCCATTGAGTGAAGTTTTAGCTATACTTTTCGCCAGTATGTACAAAGTTTTACCCGCCAATCAGCATCTACAACTAAAATAAATATCTGATCGATAAAGTGAGAGTGGAATGTCGATTAATAGTAATGGAATGCTGAATTCACGTACCGTGACCTTGAAGTGTTTGTGGCTTCTGTTTTTGATGCCGTTGGGACAAGGGGGAGGGGGGGGGGATTGTTTGTGATTTTGCTTGTCGATTCTTGTATTTGTGATCGATGAAGTGATGGATCGTGTAGACGAAGCTTATTGAACCCTTATGTACTGTTGTTGCGCCTAGGGTAACTATACTTACTCTAAATGCGCTACAACCAGTTTATAAAAACCTGATTAAATTGTAAAATTACAGAAACCACAGTTCATAAATTACAACTATTTTTGTGATCATGCATATCTCATTCATCTACCAATTATGCTGTTTTGTTCGTTAGTGTGTCATACTATTGGGAACTCAGAAGAAAATTACCCCACCCTGAAGAAGTTCCCTATGTCAACCATTTTACCACTTTCAAACTGGTAGAAATCTCATCAATGGGTATTGAATATTGCTGTTGTCGTTCATTTATGTTTGAATCAGACTCGTTGATATTCAGTACACTTGGAAGTACGGTTGACCTCCTGCTAAGAATGCTCCAGTTATTTGAGATTGCTCCAACTTTGTAAGCAGTTAGAGTCAAATGGAGCACTAAGGAGCACTTTGGAGCATTTATAGCGTTTGGAGCATTATGGAGCATTAAGAGCGTTAGTAGCATTTTACGTGTACATGCTCCAATGTTCGAGCTCTAGTCATAACAAACATGAGTCAAACATACAAACGAACCCACCGATCTGCATCAAATTTAATCATTTATGTCTTTTAACAACACTAACAACTCCTATAAATTTCATAAAGATCCATTCATTGTTTCTTGAGTTTTTGTGCTAGCAAGCATAAAATTAAAAACAGTGACAGACGAGCGAACGATCGAACGAACGAACGAACGAACGCCCAACAGATACACCAGTGACCAATACAGGGTAATCACAACGTGGGTGGGGACAAAATAGGACATTCTACGCATAGCTCCAACAGCCCTGGACACCTATGAGCATACAGCAGTGACATGATTTTTATCAGTCAACTTATCGTCCACAGTAATGCTTAAAAATTTAACCTTTCTTACTCATTCTAGAGCAGAACCTCTAAGTTCCAAACGAATAATTATGTATGACGTTTTTGACAGTTTAAGAGAGCTGATGCAGTGCAGGCCATTTAATTACACCGAAGAACTGGCCGTCAGCCAGTTACTCTGCCAAGTTGGCATCCGAATTTGAGATATTGAGGGTTAACTGCTACTGCCATTTCCCAAGGCAGCTGCCTGCACCAGAAGGGTTTAAGATTCACTCCAGTTATATTTTTTTCCTATGATAGTACCATCCATCAACAAGAGAATACACAGACGCCCAAATTCTTATTCTTGGATCCCATGTGCATTTTCATGTCTAATTTGTCACTATTAAGTGCAGTTTGGCTACCGTTCCAAAACAGAGTTAAAATCGAAAGCATAGATACGGTAGTATAAATTACGTTCAAATCAAAGAGGTAGCAACGGCTACGGCGATCAAAAGTGAAAATTCATTCAGAGGCTGAAGCCTGGCTATCTTGCTGATTGACTGCACGAATGGCTGGGAGCCTGTGATTGGTGGGAAAGGAGAGCGATAAAAAAATGTGGTTGTGTTTCCTCCTTCAAGTTAGCCTCCTTATTTCTGGCTTCGTGACACTGACAACCTGCTTGGGTAAACCCCTAAGTCTACAGTAAATTTTGTCTCGTGTATTCAGGAAGCTAAGAATGCAACGGGAGGACTCAATAGAACTGAAATAAAACATAGCCGTGACCGCACGTAGCAAATTTACATCACATCGACGAGTCGAAGTGTTTAGGTGGGACCTCAGGCCTTCGTATTTTGTTTTGTTGAACATATCACCGTATTTTTTCGATTATTTCGATCAATCTCCTGCTCATGACTGGCCAGCTACTTGAGCTGCAAAATACCGAAAAATGTTGTCGCCAAGTACAGAAAGTTCGAGCAGTAGGATAACTGTTACTATGGTTTCTCTCGCGTACAGAACTGGCTGTAATGGCGCTTAAATTTGTTGGTAAATAATATATGTTCTGTGAAGAGTACTGTGAACTGAATATGAAGTGTAAATAAGGCTTCAATCAAGAAAAAGAAGTTAAATCAGGTCGCCGAAAGGGATCAAATTCGGCGTTAGTATCGTGAAAGTTTCCACCAGCCCGTCAGTGAGAATAGATGGCTTTCGACTGTATTGGGGTTATTCTGGAGCTAGTGTCAGAAAAAATGGAGTTGCCTTGTATATTAAGAACGAGATCTCCTGTGTTATGCTAGATGTTGGCATGCCAATTGTGTAGTTGGAGAGCGCTTGCCTTCGTGTGACATATGGGTGCTTCGGGTGTATCGGCCTCCTTCCTATGATGCTAGAGCCAATCAGAGACTTTGTGATCTTATTCGGGACTTTTTTGTGTTAGTAAGGACGTCATTATCATGGAAGATTTCAACTTGCCGTCACCTCAGTGGTCTTGTGAGGTCCCAGATGGAAACCCTGTTAGTCCGGTTGATAGAATGTTTCTGGACACTTTTTCTGAGGCTGGCTTGACGCAGTGGGTACGGGAGCCTACATTCGTTTTTTCTGACAATGTACTGGAACTGCTTTTGGCGTCGGAGCCGGATAGAGTATGGAGTGTACGAATTGCCCCCTATCCCCAGGTGGGGTCATTCTCCGGTTTGTGTGACTATCTATTTCGTGCTCGAGCAGAGGAGAATGCGTTAGCAGGTTGGGCAAGGCCATAGACCGCAACAGTACTTGACTCTTAGGTCCAAGTGGCCTCTGACGCTTGCGGCCAAATTGGAAAAATGGGATTTTCTTAATCTTAAGCACTAATATGAAAATGTCCATACACGATCATGCAGACAAGCGCATGATGTACTCTGTCCTTGGCCTGCTCGTCCGACTGCAAGATTGAAACGGCTGAGAAGTATGTTGTGGAGGCAGTATAAGTCCTGTGGGAAGCAGCATGGCAGAGATGATGTTCGAGTAAATGATGCTCTGGACCAGTTCCTTGCAATCGATGCCTATTCTAACTTTGTGAGGAGCGCAAGGGTAAATTACGAGAAGTGACTAGTCATGAATCTCTCCGCATCCCCAAAGTTGTTTCATTCTTATGTGAGAAGGAAGAAAACTGGGAAGTTATCAGTAGGTCCCATAAAGCTTAAAACTTGCCAGCTGATTGATGATGCTCAACAAATGTGTCAGTTATTTGCTGAGGCCTTTAGCTCTGTACATGAGGGTAGTGATCCTGATCAACCTATAGTCGGATGGAGCTCGGACAGTACCATTGAAGATGTCACTTCCAATACTGATGATTTGTACTCTTTGCTGAGATCTGTTGATGTGTTCACTGCTATGGGCCTGATGACATCCATTCTAAGTTGTAGCGATATGTGCTAGCTTACCCAGTCTACTATATTTTTTTGATGTCTTTAGCATCTGGCAGCTGCCAGCTGCTTGGATGCAGTCAGTTGTGGTTGCCCTCATCGAAGCAATATCACGGTATGATTGCCTAATTAACCGCCCTGTGAGCCTGACCTCTGTCTGTTGCAAGTCCTTGGAGCGGTTGATAGTGAGAGATCTTTTGAAGTACTTGGAACATGGTGGCCTTCTTTCAGCCCACCAATTTGGTTTCCGCTGGGGGAGGTCTACTGAGGATCAGCTGCTGCTTACTTGTGCAGATGTGCGGGGCGTTAAGAATGGTGAAACTACTGATGTTGCGTTCCTTGATTTTTCAAAAGATTTTAACGAGGTTTGTCACTCAGCGTTGCTTCGGAGGCTGAATGACCTAGGGATGTGGTGTTTTTCTGACGTGGATCGCATAATTTTGTCGGGTCGGTTTTTTCGGGTGTGTATTGATGGTTGTTGTAGCGATGAGAGACAGGTGCTTAGTGGTGTTCCAGGGCTCAGTTTTGGGGCCCTTGTTGTTCTTGATGTATTTTGATCCATTGATATCCCTTATGTCATGCTCTGTCAAGGTATTTGCAGACGATTTCAAACTCTATTTGTCTTACAATCGAGGTTCAGTAGATGGAGTTAATGTGTTGCAGAGAGACCTGGATGTGCTCGTTGATGTGGTTTAGTTATGGAATCTGATGCTGAATCCTAAGAAGTGTGTTTTGATGAGCTTTTGTCGTGGTCACAGTGTGAATGAGTATGAGGCATATCCTTACTTCATGCAAGAATCTGTACTGAGTTGTGTAGATTCACACCGCGACTTGGGGGTTACCATTGATTTGGACCTCAAGTTTCATGTCCACATTAGGCAGATAGTAAGTAAAGCATCTGCAGTTGCAAACAACCTACTGAGATCTACTGTCTGTAGGAGCCGTGATTTCATAGTTACACTTTATGTGGCTCATGTGTGGCCCATTTTGGATTACTGTTCAGTTGTCTGGAACACAGGTTATGTTGGGGTGATCTGAGGTTGCTGGAGTCAGTTCAGCGAAGAATTTTTCCATGAGTGGGGAACACGTTCAAATTGCTTGATTGGGTAAAAAATACAAAAAAAGTAAACCTTATTAAACATGAGATTCATAGCATCTCATGTACAGCTGTGAAGACAACACTAATGTACTACTAATGATACATAATTAAAATTTTATATATATGTTGATTTAACTAGGTATTTTCTAAACCGAAGCTATTACTAACACTGTCTGCAGATGGCAGAGGCGTGAGTATAAGGAGTGGTACGCTAATTTGTTCCTGGAATTGGCACACAATTTTGCACGCATTACATACTAGCTACAGAGTTCAGCAACTTGCAGCTATCTATTGTGTTACCCTATCTCATAAAGAAACCGTGCTTATAACCGAGTTTGAAATGTTTTGATATGGTCTCTGTTGATATTTTTATTCAATTTTGTTTCTCATGGCAGCGCATGTTACGCTTTTAACCACATGCGTCATCTCGTATCTTAACCAAGCCTGCAAGTAACCGAATTCACGTCGTATGAAAACGTAATTTGAGAAAAAAATAAGAAACTACGAATAAATGCTCAAAAATGCTGGTAGAATGCATTCTTGCTGAATGAAGTGAAACTTAGAAGTGAATATGTTAACTTCGAAAAGTGTTTTTAAGCGATTATCACATCGATCTATAGTGCCTCAGTTAAATATATATATATATATATATGTCTTCGCTGCCAGCAATCATCGACGCTTCAAAGAGCTTTGGCTCGCATAATCCTCGCTCGTCTGCGTGCTCGCTCGAACTGGGCCCCGCTCGAAAGGTCCAGGGACCTTTACGGGGCCTTACCAACATCAATCTGCCTGGTAAAACTTCAAATAAAACCTTAACATATCACTTTCAACTTATAGGTGTGAACACACCTCTTAGAAGTGTGAATGTGTTGGGTGGGGGTTATTATTTATTTGGATTATAGCTTAAGCTCTGCCGTTGCTAAACAGTTTCCCTTTTGCTTCCGAGTCGGTAGATTTCGGCTGATTTCGGGAGATTTCGGTCGATTTCGGCGTTTAGGTTGACCGATATTTTTGCATAGATGTTGCGAGTAGATCATTTCCATCAAGTTGTGTTAGGCAGTGGAATGCCTTGCCTGAGGATGTTGTGTCAGCTAATTCTTCGGTGGTTATCAAGAGAAAGTTGGGTCATCACTTGGGTGACGTTTTGTTTGATTCTGTCAAGTGTTTTGATGGTTGTTTTGTTGCTGTTCTGGGTTGAGGTGTTTTTTTTTCCTGTTGAGGAGCTGATTGGTGTGTGTGAGAGAGGGGTGGGACGGGCGCTGATGTGGTGGGGTGTTGACTGACCATGCTTGAATTTCAAGCTGTGGTGTTTGTTTAGGTGGGTGTTGCTGTTGTGGGGGGTCTCTGTGTTGTCATCTCTGTAGTTTGTTACCCGTAGAGGAATTACCGGTAGCTAACTTACTTGGGCTCTACTTTGGAAATTAGTTGTCCATTTCCCTGCTCTGGCTGCCCTGCTTGGGGGCTGAAGGCCGGGCGTTTGTTTTTAATGGTTGTTAATCTCCATGATAGGCAACTGCGCACCTTCCAGCTGAGTTCTGTATGGGCTTGTTTGTGTGCTTTCCTGCGCTGAGCTTGCCTTCGCCTTCCTAGTCTGGTGCCCCATACTCTGGGGTTGCCTTGACCTCGGGAGCTGCAAAGGTGAGTTAAAGGTGATCGTGAACGAGTGAAGAAAACAGGAAAAATTGCAGATAATAGAACTCAGCTAGTCTTGGTAAGCGGAAATGAGTACAACATTTTCCGTCAGAGCAAGGAAAATCTACAGCTAAATCAAAAATTTGCAGCCATAGTGCAGTGTACGCGTTTGTGAGGATGCTGACCGGGGTATAGATTTAGTAACGTTACGAAATGTTAGGACTTATTATCTTGTAACTTCCGCAATTTCTATGTTGTGAGAAAAAGACGATCTATGAACCCCTCGTTGGTAATTGTAGCTGTAAAACGTTGTCCATAAGCCCTTATGGTCCCGGCCCATAAAGGGGGTGGACTCGTTGCATGCTTCTTTTGGGGGCTAGCACACAAGAGGTATTCACTTAAGCTTCGTAAATGAACTTACAAGTGGTAACTGTGATATAAAACACCGGTCGGGATTTACAAGCTTGATCAATTTGATCCTTGGTCCATGCATCCGTTAAAGTTTTGACTGTGAAGTATAGTCTTTGTAAGTGTGTAGAGCCCACGATTGAATTCTTTCTTGTGTTCCATTGTATTTACCTATTCCTATAAGCATCTAGTTTGTACATCTTACACAGAATTCACTCTGTGGCGATCTTCTTTATGCAATAGATTACAGTTATATTAAGAAATGGATCTATCTTTTATCTACGTAACTCATAGACCACACTCTACTTGACGGCTTACATATTTAGTACCTCAAACAAAAATTAAGCTGTTCATGGTGAAGGAAGGAAGATAATTATTGGCAAGAAACACATTTACTGTATATATAAGCAGTAGACAATTGTAAAAAGTAAAATTAATTTTTATAAGCTTAGGTCATTTTCGTCTCCTAAAAATTCAGTTATCGTCGTCCCCTGTTGATGAAGTTGTACTTCTTGCAAAATCACATTCCTTGCACCGCCTCCAGTTCTTCTTTATTTTTGAGGTCACCTTATTAAATAGTATAAATTTTATTCAAGTTTCGTCCAGTAGCCGTAAGACCTTCTAGGGATTTCGAGTGGGCCGTTAAGAATAGACTATCAAAATTAAATTTCTTTTCATCTGAAAAAAAAAACACATTTCTCTTTTTCAGTTTTTATCAATCTAAGTAACCTTTTCCTTCTGCCATTGCATTTGACAAGCTTGTCTCATGTTTCATCATGATTGCTGAAACCCTGTTTTACGTCTTGCAAGCAATATTTTCGGTATCATGTAGTACATCACCAATTTTGCTTGGTGCAATATTCAAGTCAGGTGAGGTCTGAAGATTTCTTGGACTTTTGTGACCTTTCGAAGCCTCTCCAGGCAATCTGCGGTGGGCTGTTGAAGACAGCTTGGGAAAACGACCCGTACAACTGAGATTGCAAAATTCTTCAAGATTTTTCGAAAATTACTCACTTTTCTAGATCTGCTTTTCTTTTTAGCAATCGATGCTGCATTAAAACCAGACTTATTTTATGCAGTAGTACCTCCCTCTTCCTGTTCCGAAAGCTGAACGTTCCTTCTCATGGTGTAATGTATATGTTCATCAAACTTAAATTTGTACTCGCAGATGATATTTTAGTGTTTGTAGATTTGTTTATGTAGTTTTCCCTTCACATGCATGTTAAGTAATTCAGAAGAACTTTTTTCCTTCTCGGTGTTCCAAAGTTGTTTCCACCTCAAAAGTTTTAAGTTTTGTAACGACAGTTTTATGGTATTGCTGATTCGTCCACTTGGCACTTGGTGTCGTAATAATATAAGTAGAGTAGTTTAAACATGTGGCTATGAAGCTTCAGGTTTAAGCGCTGGCTTAGCCACTTTTTGATTGAACTCCCGTTTTTGATCGCTAGTCAGTTAGGCAGGAGGAGGCAGAAAACACCTATTTCTGTACAGCATAACTGAGACTCGATCTGAAGCGATAAACTGGAAGCTTAAGATTAAAGTATCGGACTTGTTGCAGCTAATCAGATTACATTATCGCAAAGCGATTAAGAGAATTAAGCGCATCCTTAACGCCTTGCCGATCAAATTCGATCTGAAATAGTGCTGGTCTTATAAAAAAATTCATGCTTGTAATCTAGACTATAAAAAGCTAAGCAGTGGAGGTGTGACATTTATTCCCGTTCCAGGTCCCTGAAGATGATTAGAGCGTCCCTCCTGCTGCTGGGTCTTGCTCTCGCCACGATGCTTTACCTTCACTGGGGACATGACTTGTGTGGTAGCGATCATGTTTTCCTAACACCGAAAGTCATCAACAGACAAGGGTGAGATCAATTTCTTGAAACTTTTGAGACCCAAATAAAGCGCTGGTGCCAACGAGAACCGGAAGTGATCATGTTCTCCTTGCAGCCAAAGTTGCCAATAGTTTTATGGATGATAATAGCCTCTTAACCTGATAAGGATCGCATGAATACCGGAATGGCGTTGATTGCGCCGTCGCTCATGAAATACTTAAGTTTAAATAGGTAAATGAACTGATTCCAAATTTGGGCCAACGTGCCAACGTGAGGCGTGAAATATGTAAATTGTTCGATTTGAGGGGCCAACATATTCTTTCAGTTTTCCCACCATCTTGATTGTTCAGTTCCGCAGATTTGGCAGAGTTGCCCAGCCGTACCTGTACGATACGAGCTAATAGCACAATCCTCAAGACTGAGCACCAGGATGGCCGAATCGAACTCGGTACGAGTCAGCCTTTTGTCTTCGAGTCTAAGAAGTTGGAGTCGAAAATTGGCTGAACCAGGAAGTCCGAGTCAGAGCGAGTGTAAATGGGCAAATCTTGTCAGTCAAAAGAGTGGCAGTTGGTACGAGTCTGACATTTTGGAGATCTGAAGCCCAGTGTACACGTAACTACTTTCGTTGCCGCTATTACAGTAGATTTAAGAAAAAAAAAAAACAGGAAATAATGAAACATTGGACGTAGTGTAATGGCAGGTAGAAGCAGAGAAGTGAAAGAGCTACTGCGCAAAGATATTTTGAATTAATTCGCGTATTATCGTATATATAAGGCGTATTGGGTTCCTGTATGGTTTCTGGCTTACCTCATGTATTTAAATTAGGCAGTTAAGGCTAAGTTAGGTAAGGTGGTTCATTAAAGATGGTCAGGTATGATTAGGCTAGGTACGGCTTTGCTTCAATCCAGAGAAAGTTCTGTAATTGCCTGCGCCATGGAGGTTATGTTTTCGTCGTGTTTATCTGTCTGTCACCAAGATAATGAAAGTATTAGGGGCGGATTTCAACGAAATTTACAGGGATTGTTAGACATGTATGGAGGAACATATGATTAACTTTTGCTGAAGATCCGTCTATCCGTTTGTTTATTTGTCTGCCTCATTTTTCTCAATGCCATAACTCAAAAATTTATAGACGAATATTTATGAAATTTACATGAGTTGTTAGGTATATTACGAAGAGTAAATAATCAAATTTTTGTGATGATCTCTTAGTTCATTTGTTTGTGGCTGTGTTTAATTTTATGCTTGTTAGCACAAAAACTCAAAACGTTATGTACGGATCTGTATCAAATTTACAGTAGTGTTTAGTAATGTTGAAAGACATGAATGATTAAATTTTTGTAAAGACCAGTTTGTCTGTTTGACTAACGTTAGTGATAGGTAGTGTTTGTTAGCAGCATAACTCAAAAATTTATGAACGGATCTTCAAGAAAATTACTAGATTGATTAATACTTTAAAAAAAGGCACAAATGATTAGATTTTGATTTTGATACGAAGAAAATCACGGTTTCAGAACAATTCCAATTTTTCGTTACAGTTTCCTTGCTTGGTGGAGGTATGCGCTCTCAGAGTGCTCTAGTTGGATATGGATTGAAAACACTTATTTAGGTTAAGCGGGCAAGGTCCGGTATTCCTATCATAGCCAAAGGTGGGTAGCGGTAATTTTTTCCCTTGACTCGGTATCGGTAAAAGAGAATCGGGTTTAAAAAGTTTCGGTATCGGTAAAACGGTAATTTTTGAGACAAATTACCCGCGGTATCAGTAAAGCGATATCGGTAGTCCAGTAATAAAGTGTTAGTAAGCTGCATTGCTTTCTTGAAACAGCAAAACTCAAAATTGTCTTTTTTTGTGCTTTGTGCCCTGATCTGTTGGGGTTTGGAATTCATTGCCGGCATCGGCTTTCGGTCGTATTGGCCTGCAGGCGTTTAAGTCAGCAGTTAATGGCTTTTTGTTGGATTTTCTTTAGCAGCGTTTCGGGCTTCCTGGTGTGGCAAACTGCTTTATTTGGGTTGTACTACCTGTCCGTGGCGGCCCGGGCGTGAAGTTTTTAGTAATAATAAATTACCAAATTAGTCTGCACTACCTTGAAAATTTCCAAATTACCTTGCATAGGTTTTAAAAATCTTCTGATATGCTGAAATAAAAGAAAAAAGCTCTTCATTTCAGTGTAAAATTTTCCATTTTTCAACAAAAATAAAAAATATTTTATTTATTTTATACAAACAGTCCACCCTGTAAATAGGCAAAACAAATTCCTATAATAAATTGCGAAGTCGAAATTTCAGACTATTGTATTCTGTACAATCCCGATCAGATGTACATAGTTGTGGTTTACTAGTTTAGTTGAAGTGCTTGTAAATGTTACACAAAAGGAAATGATGGTAGGCGTATGTAGGTCAACATCAACTAGCGGTGCCTGAGGAAATTCCGCGGTTTATTGTTTTCACTTACCTAAGTTTGACCTGAGGCAGCGCTTCTAACTAACTCTCCCAGTCTGAACTACAGCAATGTCCGCCGCTTAACCCTGTCTACCGTTACGCAGTCCGTCTACCTCACACCTCTTATTTTACACCTCATCTAACCTCTCTTAGTGGTCTGATGTCTCCTGCGATTCTTGCGTTTGTTTTGCCAGCAAAGAGTTTGCACTTGTGTCTTCATAAAGATATGTAGGTACGACTTTACTTTTTGCATTGTTCGGTGTATTTGCACGCCTTTTCTAAGCGCTGTTTCTTACAGTTTACAGATAATTTAGCCCTTCAAAATCTCGCATGTTTCAATTTCTTGCCCGCAAACAGAGACAAACAGATGAATGAATCTCAACCAAAAGTTAATAATCTGTTACTGTGAACATGCCTAACAATCCCTGTAAGTTTCGTAAAGATACGTTCAAAACTTTTTGGTTCATCTTGGTTACAGGCAAACAGTAAAACGCGATAAAAGCATCACTTTCGTAAAGGTAATTAATGTACATCAGGATTTACTGCGGAGGCTCGCGCCCCCTTTGGAATCCGCTCACGTCCCCCCTAGGGCGGTGCGCCCCCCAGCTTAAGAACCACTGATCTAGAGGGAGTTGGGACCCGAGAGATGCCATAGGTTACGTTACCTTGACCAATGTAAAAGACTGCTGACTTGCTCGCAGTGAGCAAGTTCTTTTCAACTTCTACTGACAGTTTTTGCAGTGCTCTTCCTATTCTTTATTGATTTGCTGTTCAGAGTGCGTCGATCTAACATCGGGTTGCTGTCGAGCAACGTTTCGAAGTTTTCGATGACACGCCGCGTCTAGCTTCCTCTCTACTCAAGTGAGAGATATCGTAATGATAAAGGGAATAAACTTAGTTTCTAAATACGTTGTATTGATTTGTACAGCAAATGTAAAATTTCAAATAAAAGTCGACACGAGCTAATTAAAATTTGACGTTTCGGGAGCTTTATCCCATTTTCAAAAACCTAATAAAAATCTTGAGGATATCTAACAATAAAATTTTTTTTATTTAAGAGGACTTAAAATGTTGTGGTCCTAGCGTTGTGGGACCTAGAGGGCGAATGACACGGTGCGATATGGGGTCCTTATATAAGCGTCGAGCGGCACGGGAAGCGGAGGAAAACGAGCGAGTGCAGTCGGAGGAAAAAGCGTCAGCCATGGTTGTGACGAGTGGTACAGCTGTAGTCATCATATAGGGCGAGAAAAGAACATGTACAGTCATGGGGGAAAGAGTCCGTCTGTACTGAATTTGTATTTTGTTTGTTGTTCTAGAGAGAGATTTTTGCCCATTCATAGTTGGACGTCTTTGAGGACCTTGATCATGCATAACTAGAGCCCTCTAAGAGCGCATACCTCCGCCAAGCAAGGCAGTGGTAACGAAACATTAAAATTGGTTCTGAAGCTTTGACTTTCTTTGTATTAGCACCAATATCAAGTGATTTGTGCTTTTTGACAGTGGTAACAGCTCCTATGACTTTCTCGAAGATCCGTTCATAACTTTTCGAGTTTGGCTGATAACAATCATTGAGACAAATATAGGTCAAACACACTCACAAGCAAACCGATCATTACCAAAACTTAAACATATATGTCTTTCAACATTACTAACAAATCCTGAAAATTTCGTGAAGCTCCGTTTGTAACTTGTTGAGTTATTTTGCTAACAAACCAAAGATCAAACAAAAAATCAAATTAAACGAATAAACAAACAGATCTTAAAAAAAATTGATCGTTTGCTCTTCTTATTACACTAAACAACTCATGTAAATTTCACAAAATCCATTCATAACTTTTTTGAGTTCTGGCAGACAAACTAACAAACAAACTAACGAACGGATATTCACCAAACGTTAATCATCTGTTCCTCCTAACATACCTAACAATATTTGTAAATTTCGTCAAGATTCGTCCACAACTTTTTGAGTAATCTTGGTGACAGACAGGTAGACAGACAGACAGTCAGTCAGCCAATATACAAACTCGATGCAAAACATAGCCTCCTTGGCGGAGGTAATTGATTTCGTTAGAAAACTTTTTAAAATTCTTTTAGACTTGTTTATTGATCTTTAAACTAATTTTTTTATTGGGATATGATTTTTTTTTTAGTTCTGACCTTTCCCCGCTACTAAAGAACAGCGGCCAGTATATACGTGCTCTATATTTAATAAAGGAAGGCCAGTGGTTTGGCTGTTATCCTGGTCTTGAAATTCAGATACTTTTTTATACATCTCGAAGGCAGTGAACTTTAACGATAATTTATAAGTACTCTTCCTATTCCTGAGTGTCAGGTAGATCATTATATTATACCGGCTCTTCTTTATCTTTAATACGACTCTTATAATAAGAGTATCACCATCCTACGCGTTTATTTTTCTCTGCGCTGACTTGTGGATTCGTTCAGACTTTTTCGCCACTGCCTCAATATAATAGCCTGCGGCTATTCATAATATCGTGGCTATTATATGTACATTGCCTCAATGTTAGTTACGTAATTTTATCCTTAAAAAGTTAAATTGCGCCAAATCTATGGCCCATAAGCCTAATTGACTATGTACTCACACAAAGTCGAGTTGACAACGGCGCTACAAAATTACGGACAAGTGAATGAAAGAACGAACGTGTTTATACAGTACAGTACCTATTTACAGTATGAATGATCTCTGAGCTCGGCTCTAAGGCCTTGCCAGAACCCTAACTAGTTTATGACTTCACAATCTCTCTGATGATATTGATAGTATATTGTAATGGTAATATAGATTTATAATAATTTAAAGTCAATAGAGAAAAAATAGCATAAAAACTGAAGAATTCTATGTGAGTATTAGTAGAAGTTGATAATTTCTCAGGAGAGCCAAAAAAGTTTATTTTATGGGAAAAAATAGTTTGAAAACATTCTTATCTATAAAAAGCTGCTTGTAATGGTTGAAATATGTTATTATTACAATGCGAAATAGTCATGCACATATGATTTACCGTATATATTTTGTACTCACCCCTTATCTTACTGATATTTTTGTAATAATTGTTCCGATTTTTTATAATGTTTCCATAGTATATAATAATGATAGTAATAACACTAATAGAAGTTGGTACATATAAAATGATGGGCAACTTCCAAAAAATGAAAATAAATAGAAACGAAGAAGAAAATGGGAAAATTTAATTGATGAAAATCGAGTTTATCTTTAATTTCGCATGTAATTACAAAGTTGCAGCCAAATCGGTCGACTTTCTAAATTTACTCCCACCCAGTAGGGGGACTTTGCCTCCATTTCGAGGTGTTCCCATGCGCCCAGGGCCATTTTTGTTTGGCCACAGGTCTGCCCTCATCCAAGGTTAATATATCACTAAAAAAATGAAAATGTCAAATGTTGACCATTGAGGCTGGGCCTCCCCTTAATGTCGCTAACTTTTCTTTCCTAGAAAAAAAATAGAGTTTAAAAACGATGTCTAGCGTAAGATTACTATAGTTCTAGGCAAAGCAGTCTTTCAAGGCAAATAAAAATAGATTAAAGAGGGCTACGCGTAAAGAATTGCCCTGCACAGTGATATCGCAACAGTAATTCAACGTTTGGCGTGTTGTATTATGCTTCTGATTTTATTCTTTGAAATTAAATGACATTGCGCACTTAACAGTACAGCAAGAAATTTATACTGCAACAAGTAAGTACATAATAGAATAAAGTTGCTTGTAGCGTAAAGCTTTTGCAGTGGGGATTTGTCGAAAACTGAAGCTAGCTAGAGAAAGCTAGTAAAAGAATGACAAATATCCAGGCATGAAAACTGTGTAGTTAGACATCCTTGGTATTTAGTTTCATGTTTAGTGTCCGTTCAAAAAATATTGCTCGCTATTCCTGAAACAAAGTTTATTTTTCAGAAGGGCAAAGCGACTGAGAAGTTTATCTGGTTCGCGGGAAGGGCCCTCAAGCATGTCCAAGTCCCAAGCGTATCGCAGGAAGCCATTCAAAACTATCATCATTTGGACCCAAGTTCGGTCGGGGTCATCCCTCACCTCTGCTATTTTCAGCAAGATACCCAGCACGTTCTATTCAGCGGAACCCATCCGTGCCTTTTATAGATCAAGATTCCCAGAAGAGTCTGAAATGAGGCAAGCTTTCGAGTTTCTGCTGTCAGTTTTGAAGTGTGGTTTCAGTGATAGCTACTACTACTCAAGGCATCACGTACTACTTCCAGGTTACAGAGAAACGGACTTCTGCATGGTTTACAATAATACAAGAAATAGCACTTGTAGCACTGGGAATTTCTTGGAGACGCTGTGCAATAGATCCCGTATTCATTTAGTAAAGATTGTTTCTCTAAGGTTAGAGTGGGCTGTGAATATTCTAAAAGATCATCCAGAGCTGAACGTGTATGTCATCCATCTCATCAGAGATCCAAGAGGTATGATAGCGTCAGCCAAAGTTGCTGGAGCGGGAGGTCCTCTGGTTGACCATGATTACATATGCAGCAACATGCGAGCAGATTTGGCTTCTGGAGAGTACGTTCAGGAATCGTTCCCTGATCGGTAAGTTGGAATTCGCGTTCATCTTTATGAAGCTTGAAATACTATAGTCAAAACAGCGTAAGCAGTCCTTTAGGGGCGGGACTGAATTGAACGCAGCAGTGCCAAATCTTATCTATTGCCTAATGCACTTTGAGTATTCTAATATAAATATAATTTTATCGATTGAGACGAGCTATACGACGCGCTTAAGTGAAGTTTGTCAAAGTTGCTTGGCGTTCATAACCACGCTCATCGGACTCCTTAGGCTGGTTTGACTATAACATATACGGCAGCAAGGAATATGCATTAATTTATTTCGTCAGTGAAGGCCTACCGGCAGGAATGTTCGTGTGGATAGCTCACTTGCTGTAAGGGTGAACTTACAAGCGCTTGAAATGCATTAAGAGTGCATCGCTCAGGCTCATATTTTGTGAGCACAATTTGAAAGATTTGCTACGGAAGCGCTTGAGGGCCACTTTAGAGTTTAAACAATCTGTAAAATAAAAAATCCACAGACCGCAGAATAGCAAAAGGTCACGTTACAGCACTGACATGGACCGAGCTCTCACCCTCGAACGGACATACCTCCTAAAACAACACACCCTACCATCGCCAGCCCAGCCCTCGCTTTCGCTGCGCTCTAAAAACGCTTTCAATTCAATTTCACTATTGAACCTCTGGCTACAATTAATCAATCCAGTGATGCAGTTCTAGATAAATGCGTCTTACAGTATTGAAACTCGGCCAAAAACTTTCTTAGAGGTGAAGGTAATTTTTTGACCGAACTGCCCAGCTGTAAAGCTACATGCATTGTTTCGTGCTACAGATAAATCTTGGCTACTGTAGAGAGCAGATGCTCAAAGCTATGGCCAACATAGACAGAAGCCTCTTATGACAACTGTGACGCCCGACAGTCCCTACTTTGGGTTAGGTCTATGCCCTAGTAGGGAACATCTTATAGTTGCAACACTCTGCATGTCCGAGTCCCAAGATTTCGCCTCCCTGCCTGGGCAACATTTAGGGAATGTTCGATTGGGCGCCAAAACTAAGCCTTCGACGTTTGACTTGTTCGAAACTTTAGGCAGGCGAGCTGGCTTTGATTCACTGAACTGAGGCATTGACTTTCAATTGGTTACCCCTGAGACTTACATAAACTCAATTCTAATCCGTAATATGGAATTTTAAGCTCAACGGTATCCTGTTGCTTCTAACACTTGCAACTCCGTTGAAAGTGACAAAGCTTCAGACAAGTCAGGCCTTGGAGGCTTAATTTTGGCACCCAACCAAGCATGCCTCAACCCCCGTACCACAGCCAAAATTCAGCTTCCCAGGTTGGCAGCTCTCGTGGCTGAAATGGCTTGTGTTCCACTTACATGCACTACGTCCTGTTCCAGGTCCATGTTTTAGTTCTACTTCGGGTCCATGTTCCAGTTTCAGTTCCAGGTCTATTCGCTAGTTTCTCATCCACATCCATGCTACAGTTTCGGTTCCAGATCCAAGCTCAACTTTATGATCTAGGTCCTTGCTCTAGTTCCTGTTCCAGGTCTTAGCTCCAAATTCCAGCCCAAGTCCATGCTCCAGTAATATGGGGACTCTGCCAAAAATTCAAGACCTTCATTCGAAGGGATGCTCAATTTCCTAATTTATTTGCCTTTAATTTTTTGAAATATCATCCAATTAAAGTTAGAAACACCTGCTGCAAGAAGAGTTGGTCCATTGTTTCAGTCATGCGGATGCTCATCTTCCTCATTTGGCAGCTCCCATTCCTGAATATCATTATTAAAAAAATAATCTGAGCATATCCCGATGCACCTGAGGTTTGAAGACTTGGCTGTGGATCCAACTGCTTCGGTACTGTAGTAAAAATTGAATTGTTTCATCATTCAGTGACTGTCATTGTGATTTTCCTCATGTCTATTCCAGATACATGCGGCTGCAGTACGAAGACTTAGCGGTGAACCCCATTGATTCAGTGAAGAAAATTCTCAATTTCTTCAATGAAACTCTGACGCCGGCTCATTTCGACTGGGTCCAGCGCCTCACTCTCGCTCTAGGGCCTTCCGAAAATAATGCGTTCGCAATACATAAATACTCAAGAAATCACGCATTTAACTGGAGAATAATCAGTAACGCAGATGATGTACTTCGTATTGAGCGGAGTTGTTATGACGTCATTGAGAAGCTAAAGTTTCGAGTATTTTGGCGGGAGGAAAACTATAATAATATGTCTTTATCAGTTGACCTAAGGAGTCCAGTCACCTCCTAAATTCATAACCACAATTTAACAGTACAAGTTTGTTACAATGAAGTTCAACAGATTGGAGGAACCCCAAGGAAGCTTTCTGGCTTTCCATGGCTGCCCCTTTCCCACCAATCACAGGCTCCCAGTCATTCGTCCAGCCAATAAACGACCTAGTCAGGCTTCAGTCTCAGGAAGAATTTTAGCATCCGATCTCAGTACCAGTTAGGACCCAACGTTATTAAATCTCCTTGGGTCTATCAGTTGCAATATTTTTATCAATATCCACTTGCTGTAATGCTGAATTTCAAATATCCTCAAAGTTATAAAGACTGCAGTGGTTGGTTCATTTATCGTGTGAATAAATTGGAAGATATCCAATTGGATAAGTCTCTTCAGTTGAATTTTATTTATTCTAATAGATAATTTGATCCATCAACTGAATATCTGGAAGTACGTTTTCTAAGCCAAGTTGTTAAATGACAAACAAAACATCGTGCCTAAATCTTACATATGCACATAGTGTACCCCGCGGTTAAAACTATGGCTGCTAAGAAAACTATATTGACAGTTTGGTAAATACGTACTTCATTATTCATGACCTTAGCTGCCACGCAGATCTGTAAAATTTCGAATGTTACCTGGACACGTTTGAAACCGACTTCAGTCATTAAAGAGAAATCGATACCGACTGTCAAGATACTAAATAACTGCTATCGTGATTGAAATTTTTTCGTGCGAAAGGTAATTGCAAAGTAAGTACGATTGTTTATTGAAGAGTCAAATTTCTGCCTGCCTTATCGTCATACTGGTGTGAGGACACGAACTCGTTTAATTTATTAATATAGAGATCTTGGAGGAGGTATCGGGGAGATGATTTAAGCCCCTGGAAGTGGGACCAAAAACATATTTTTATCGGTAATTTTTTGATGTGGCTTCCCGACGAAGTCAGTTTTCGTAGTTACTACAGATATGAGACATAGTTAAGCAGCCAGCACCACATCAACTAGTTACTGAAGCACGAGTTGGCTGGTAGCTTGGAGCAAGCATAAGGGGACAAAAGTGTGGATCTAAGCTTTATAACAAAAGATTAGATTAGATTAGATAGGCGGCAGTAGACGAACCAAAAGGCCCATTCCCAAAAAGACACCGGGACTTACACCCCGATCCTCTATGAGCTATTGCCATTATGTTAGTAGAATGTAGANGGGAGGTGCGCCCCCAGCTTAAGAACCACTGATCTAGAGGGAGTTGGGACCAGAGGGATGCCATAGGTTACCTTGACCATTCTATAGGACTATTGTCTTGCTCGCAGTGTGCATGTTCTTTTCAACTTCTACTCACAGGTTTTGCAGTGCTCTTCCTATTCTTTCTTGATTTGGTGTTCAGAGTACGTTGATCTAACACCGGTTTGCAGTCGAGCATCGTTTCGAAGTTTTCGATGACACACCGCGTCTAGCCACCTCTAGTTTCAAAATAGGTTGTACTGATTTGTGCAGTAAATGTAAAAGTTTTGATGTGTGCTCTGTACTGAATTTGTATTCCTTTTGTTGTTCCCGAGAGAGATTTTTGCCCATTCCTTGTTGGACCTCTGCGAGGACCTCATTCATGACTAGAGCCCTCTAAGAGCGCACACTTCCGCCAAGCAAGGCAGCGGTAACGAAACATTCAAATTGGTTTGGAAGCTTTGACTTCCTTTGTATTAGCACCAATATCAAGTGATTTGTGCCTTTCGACAGTGGTAACAGCTTCTATGATTTTCTCGAAGATCCGTTCATAACTTTTCGAGTTTTGCTGATAACAATCATTGAGACAAATATAGGTCAAACACACTCACAAGCAAACCGATCATTACCAAAATTTAACCATATATGTCTTTCAACATTACTAACAAATCCTGAAAATTTCGGGAAGCTCCGTTTGTAACTTGTTGAGTTATTTTGCTAACAAACCAAAGATCAAACAAAAATCAAATTAAACGAATAAACAAACAGATCCTAAAAAAAATTTGATCGTTTGCTCTTCTCATTACACCAAACAATTCATGTAAATTTCACGAAAAACCCATTCATAACTTTTGTGAGTTCTGGCCTTAAGAAAAAAGAGGCAGACAAACTAACAAACAAACTAACGAACGGATATTCACCAAACGTTAATCATCTGTTCCTCCTAACATATCTAACAATCTTTGTAAATTTCGTCAAGATTCGTTCACAACTTTTTGAGTTATCTTGGTGACAGACAGACAGACAGTCAGTCAGCCAATATACAAACTCGATGCAAAACATAACCTCCTTGGCGGAGGTATTTGATTTCGTTAGAAAACTTTTTAAAAATCTTTTAGACTTGTTTATTGATCTTTAAACTAACTTTTTTATTGGGATATGATTTTTTTTAGTTCTGACCTTTTCCCGCTACTAAAGAACAGCGGCCAGTATATACGTGCTCTATACTTAATAAAGGAAGGTCAGTGGTTTGGCTGTTATCCTGGTCTTGAAATTCAGATACTTTTTTATAAATCTCGAAGGCAGTGAACTTTAACGATAATTTATAAGTACTCGTCATATGCCTGAGTGTCAGGTAGATCATTATATGATACCGGCTCTTCTTTATCTTAAATACGACTCTTATAATAAGAGTATCACCATCCTACACGTTTATTTTTCTCTGCGCTGACTTGTGGATGCGTTCAGACTTTTTCGCCACTGCCTCAATATAAAAGCCTGCGGCTATTCATCATATCGTGGCTATTATATGTACATTGCCTCAATGTTAGTTGCGTAATTTTATAATTAAAAAGTTAAATTGCGCCAAATCTATGGCCCATAAAGCCTAAGTGACTATGTATTCACACAAAGTCGAGTTGACAACAACGCTACAAACTTACTGACAAGTGAATGAATGAACGAACGTGTTTATACAGTACAGTACCTATTTACAGTATGGATGAACTCAGAACTCGGCCTTAAGGCCTTGCAATTAAGAACCCTAGCTAGTTTATGACTTCACAATTTCTCTGATGATATTGATAGTATATTGTAATGGTAAGGTAGATTTATAATGATTTAAAGTCAATAGAGAAAAAAATGAATTCTTTCTTAAATTACTATTCCAATTTTTTGATTAGGAAAACGTCGTAATACAGATACCGCTTAAGGAAGGCCCCGCTTTCCTAATTTTTTATTTAGAGTCCGATTGCAACAAAATTTGCACACGATAATGTAAAATCGAAAGAAAAAATGTATTTCCTAGAAATTTTTCCGTTTTCTTCTTCGTTTTCTTTTTAGCATTGAATTTCAGGGTAAACTTGCACTTTTCTATTCTTTACAAAGCTCACGTAGAATTTTACAGTTTTTGTAGTAGAACGAAAACAAAGAGAGTTTTGGAATCGTCAAACCATTCTGCACAAAACAAAGCTCTTAGATTTTTCATTTTATACCTCATTTTCTTTCAATCTTCACTTTCACCAGTGACTAAAGTTATTTTTTGAAATACGAACGTAAGTTTAAGCTGCTAATTGCTCTATTGAAAGAAAACAAGACAGAAAATGAAAATCTAGGAGCTTTGTTTTGCTGGGAATGGTATGACTATTCCAAAACTGTCTTTGTTTTCATTCTAGCATAAAAACTGAAAAATTCTATGTGAGTATTAGTAGAACTTGATAATTTTTCAGGAGAGCCAAAAACGTTTATTTTATGGGAAAAAAATAGTTTGAAAGCATTCTTATCTATAAAAAGCTGCGTGTAATGGTTGAAATATGTTATTATTACAATGCGAAATAGTCATGCACATATGATTTACCGTACGAATTTTGTACTCACTCCTTCGACGATCAGCAAATTTATCCTTTATGTGAAACTGCGCAAAATTGGTGTTTTCGTTCTTGAAAGGTTTTTCACATAGTTTGTTACTGATATCACACTCATATTTTACAGATATTTTTGTAATAATTGTTCCGATTTTTTATAATGTTTCCATAGTATATAGCTAATAATTGTAATAATGATAGTAATAACACTAATAGCAGTAGGTACATATAAAATTATGGGCAACTTCCAAAAAATGGAAATAAATAGAAACGAAGAAGAAAATGGGAAAATTTAATAGATGAAAATCGTGTTTATCTTCAATTTCGCACGTAATTACAAAGTTGCAGCCAAATCGGTCGACTTTCTAAATTTACTCCCAGCCCGTAGGGGGACTTTGGCTCCATTTCGAGGTGTTCCCATGCGCCCAGGGCCATTTTTTTTGGCCACAGGTCTGCCCTCATCCAAGGATAATATTTCACTAAAAAAATGAAAATGCCAAATTGTTGACCATTTTGGCAGGGCCTCCCCTTAATGTCACTAACTTTTCTTTCCTAGAAAAAAATAGAGTTTAAAAACGGTGTCTAGCGTAAGATTACTATAGTTCTAGGCAAAGCAGTCTTTCAAGGCATGTAAAAATAGATTAAAGAGGGCTACACGTAAAGAATTGCACTGCACAGAGATATCGCCACAGTAATTGAACGTTTGGCGTATTGTATGATGCTTCTGATTTTATTCTTTGAAATTAAATGACATTGCGCACTTAACAGTACAGCAAGAAATTTATACTGCAACAAGTTAGTACATAATAGAATAAAGTTGCTTGTAGCGTAAAGCTTTTTCAGGGGGATTTGTCGGAAACTGAAATACCTAAAGTTAGAGAATGACTAGAGAAAGCTAGTGAAAGAATGACAAATATCCAGGTATGAAAATTGTGTAGTTAGACTTCCTTGGTATGTAGTTTCATGTTTAGTGTCCGTTCAAAAAATATTGCTCGCTATTCCTGAAACAAAGTTTATTTTTCAGAAGGACAAAACGACTGAGAAGTTTATCTGGTTCGGGGGAACGGCCCTCAAGCACGTCCAAGTCCCAAGCGTATCGCAGGAAGCCATTCAAAACTATCATCATTTGGACCCAAGTTCGGTCGGGGTCATCCCTCACCTCCGCTATTCTGAGCAAGATACCCAGCACGTTTTATTCAGCGGAACCCATTCGTGCCTTTTATAGATCAAGATTTCCAGAAGAGTCTGAAATGAGGCAAGCTTTCGAGTTTCTGCTCTCGGTTTTGAAGTGTGAGTTCAGTGATAGCTACTACTACTCAAGGCATCACGTACTACTTCCAGGTTACAGAGAAACGGACTTCTGCATGGTTTACAATAATACAAAAAATAGCACTTGTAGCACTGGGAATTTCTTGGAGACGCTGTGCAATAGATCCCGTATTCATTTAGTAAAGATTGTTTCTCTAAGGTTAGAGTGGGCTGTGAATATTCTAAAAGATCATCCAG
>LQNS02277100.1:18133900-18150011 GCA_001587735.2 Parhyale hawaiensis
CTGCATGGTTTACAATAATACAAAAAATAGCACTTGTAGCACTGGGAATTTCTTGGAGACGCTGTGCAATAGATCCCGTATTCATTTAGTAAAGATTGTTTCTCTAAGGTTAGAGTGGGCTGTGAATATTCTAAAAGATCATCCAGAACTGAACGTGTATGTCATCCACCTCATCAGAGATCCAAGAGGAATGATAGCATCAGCCAAAGTTGCTGGAGCGGGAGGTCCTCTGGTTGATCATGATTACATATGCAGCAACATACGAGCAGATTTGGCTTCTGGAGAGTACGTTCAGGAATCGTTCCCTGATCGGTAAGTTGGAATTCGCGTTCATCTTTATGAAGCTTGAAATACTATAGTCAAACCAGCGTAAGCAGTCCTTTAGGGGCGGGGCTGAATTGAACGCAGCAGTGCCAAATCTTATCTATTGCCTAATGCACTTTGAGTATTCGAATATAAATATAATTTTATCGATTGAGACGAGCTATACGACGCGCTTAAGTGAAATTTGTCAAAGTTGCTTGGCGTTCATAACCCCGCTCATCGGACTCCTTAGGCTGGTTTGACTATAACATATACGGCAGCAAGGAATATGCATTAATTTATTTCGTCAGTGAAGGCCTATCGGCAGGAATGTTCGTGTGGATAGCTCACTTGCTGTAAGGGTGAACTTACAAGCGCTTGAAATGCATAAAGAGTGCATCGCTCTGGCTCATATTTTGTGAGTACAATTTGAAAGATTTGCTACGGAAGCGCTTGAGGGCCACTTTAGAGTTTAAACAATCTTTAAACAAAAAATCCACAGACCGCCGAATAGCAAAAGGTCACGTTACAGCACTGACATGGACCGAGCTCTCACCCTCGAATGGACATACCTCCTAGAACAACACACCCTACCGTCGCCAGCCCAGCCCTCGCTTTCGCTGCGCTCTAAAAACGCTTTCAATTCAATTTCACTATTGAACTTCTGGCTACAATTAATCAATCCAGTGATGCAGTTCTAGATAAATGCGTCTTACAGTATTGAAACTCGGCCGAAAACTTTCTTAGAGGTGAAGGTAGTTTTTTGACCGAACTCCCCAGCTGTAAAGCTACATGCACTGTTTCGTGCTACAGATAAATCTTGGCTACTGTAGAGAGCAGATGCTGAAAGTATGGCCAACATAGACAGAAGCCTCTTATGACAATGTGACGCCCGACAGTCCCTACTTTGGGTTAGGTCTATGCCCTAGTAGGGAACAACTTATAGTTGCAACGCTCTGCATGTCCGAGTCCCAAGATTTCGCCTCCCTGCCTGGGCAACATTCAGGGAATGTTCGATTGGGCGCCAAAATTAAGCCTTCGACATTTGACTTGTTCGAAACTTTAGGCAGGTGAGGTGGCTTTGATTCACTGAACTGAGGCATTGACTTTCAATCGGTTACCCCTGAGACTTACATAAACTCAATCCTAATCCGTAATATGGAATTTTTACGGTATCCTGTTGCTTCTAGCAATTGCAAATCGGTTGAAAGTGACAAAGCTTCAGACAAGTCAGGCCTTGGAGGCTTAATTTTGACACCCAACCAAGCATGCCGTCAACCCCCGTACCACAGCCAAAATTCAGCGTCCCAGGTTGGCAGCTCTCGTGGCTGAAATGGCTTGTGTTCCTCTTACATGCTCTACGTCCTGTTCCAGGTCCATGTTTTAGTTCTACCTCGGGTCCATGTTCCAGTTTCAGTTCCCGGTCTATTCGCTAGTTTCTCATCCACATCCATGCTACAGTTTCGGTTCCAGATCCAAGCTCAACTTTATGATCTAGGTCCTTGCTCCAGTTCCTGTTCCAGGTCTTAGCTCTAACTGCCAGTCCAAGTCCATTCTCCAGTAATATGGGGACTCCGCCAAAAATTCAAGACCTTCATTCAAATGGATGCTCAATTTCCTAATTTATTTGCCTTTAATTTTTTGAAATATCATCCAATTATAGTTAGTAGCGCCTGCTGCAAGAAGAGTTGGTCCATTGCTTCAGTCATGCGGATGCTCATCTTCCTCATTTGGCAGCTCCCATTCCTGAATATCATTATTAATAAAATAGTATGAGCATATCCCGATGCACCTGAGGTTTGAAGACTTGGCTAAGGATCCAACTGCTTCGGTACTGTAGCAAAAATTGACTTGTTTCCTCATTTAGGGACAGTCATTGTGATTTTCCTCATGTCTATTCCAGATACACGCGGCTGCAGTACGAAGACTTGGCGGTGAACCCCATTGATTCAGTGAAGAAAATTCTCAATTTCCTTAATGAAACTCTGACGCCGGCTCATTTCGACTGGGTCCAGCGCCTCACTCTCGCTCTAGGGTCTTCCGAACATAATACGTTCGCAATACATAAATACTCAAGAAATCACGCATTTAACTGGAGAATAATCAGTAATGCAGATGATGTACTTCGTATTGAGCGGAGTTGTTATGACGTCATTGAGAAGCTAAAGTTTCGAGTATTTTGGAGGGAGGAAAACTATAATAATATGTCTTTATCAGTTGACCTAAGGAGTCCAGCCACTTCCTAAATTTATCACTACAATTTAGCTGTAAAAGTCTGTTACAATAACGTTCAACAGAAAGAAGGAACGGCGGGGAAGCTTTCTGGCTTTCCATGGCTGTCCCTTTTCCACCAATCACAGGCTCCCAGTCATTTGTCCAGCCAATAAATGACCTAGTCAGGCTTCAGCCTCGGGAAGAATTTTAGCATCCGATCTCAGTAGCCGTTAACACCCCATATTATTAAAGCTCCTTGGGTCTTTAGCGGCAATATTCTTATAAATATCCATTTGCTGTAGAGCTGAATCTTCCATATCCTCAAAGTTATAAAGACTGCAGTGGTTGGTTCATTTATCGTGTCAATAAGTTGGAAGATATTCAATTGGATAAGTGTTATATATGCATTTTGCACACACAACATTCCAGTGTGTTAGCCAGTAACATTCAAATGTATAGACGCATTCTTTGTGTCATGCGAAGTCATGCCTGGCGGGCGGATGTAACCACCGCCGGGTTCTTCAGGTCAGAGCTTCTAAGATAAAGAACTTAAAAGGTGATTTAATGACCGTGCATACCAGCATTGCTTTTGAGTGACATGCGTATTTCTCAATGACCTTCCGGCCGGAACCTATGTCAGTAAAAGCTGTCTGTCAAAGCCTGTAGCCAGAGTTTCGAAGATATTTTTTATGCTCGTAAACATAAAGTATTTACCCACGGACATCCGACTCGAATCCGGCGGAAGCTACCGGTGTTCTAATGAAGCCGCTAAATCAATGATATTTAAGGCGCTTGCACGATCAAGCGTCAGCTTTAATCGGTACGTGGCATTGCCGTACGAACATTGCCTACGGCATTCTGCTTGTAACACTATTTAGATGTAGACCTTGTACTCTGATGTCTGCATCTATCAAGTAGCATGCTCGCTACTTATTATTGGATCATATCTTCAAAGTCTTGAATAATAAGATGTAAATAAACAAGAAGATCTTGACGAGATTCCTTCATCATCCAGCACTGTAGCCTGATAACTATAACGATCTCAATTAGAACTCACGCACGTCAAGAAACAATATATTACAATAAGACTCTTCAGTTGAATTTTATTTATTCTTATAGATCATTTGATACATCAACTGAATATATGGAAGAACGTTCTCGAAGCCAAGTTGTTAAATGACAAACAAAACATCGTGCCTAAATCTTACATATGCACATAGTGTACCCCGCGGTTAAAACTATGGCTGCTAAGAAAACTACATTGACAGTTTGGTAAGTACGTACTTCATTGTTCATGGCCTTAGCTGCGATAGATCTGTAAAATTTAGAATGTTACGTGGACACGTTTGAAAGCGACTTCAGTCATTGAAGAGAAATCGATACCGACTGTCAAGATGCTAAATAGTTGCTATCGTGATTGAAATTTTCTTCGTGCGAAAGGTAAATGCAGGTTAATTAAGTACGATTGTTAATTGAAGAGTCAAACTTCTGCCTGCCTTATCGTCATACACGTGTGAGGACACAAACTCTTTTCATTTATTAAGATAGAGATTTTGGAGGAGGTATCGGGGAGATGATTTAAGCCCCTGGAAGTAGGACGAAAAACATATTTTTATCGGTAATTTTTTGATGTGGCTTCCAGACGAGGTCAGTTTTCGTAGTTACTACAAATATGAGACATAGTTAAGCAGCCAGCACCACATCAACTAGTTACTGAAGCACGAGTTGGCTGGTAGCTTGGAGCAAGCATAAGGGGACAAAAGTGTTGATCTAAGCTTTATAACCAAAGGCCCACTTTATATAGCACGAGCTGGTTGGCTGGCTCGCTGACTGAAATACACTGGTATACACTGATATTAATTTTAGATTTAAAAAACGTAGACTTACATTGTTCTTCAACTATCTTGGGTGTAAAAATTGTCTACTTGTAGGTACTAAATTTTGAATTTTCAATTCTTTAGTGGACTCGATCATATAAAGCACTCGATCTCCAATTTACCAGTGGCCTCAAGTTTTCGTCCTCTCTTCAACGTTATTTTTTTTTTTCTCGCCAGCAGGTTTTACCAACCTTGGAGTATGCATAGGGGGAGTCCCTGGCAGTGACCCAAAAAGTTCGCGGTGGTTTTTCACAGTGGTTATCATGACTCGCACCATGTCAGCCATTTATTGAAGTCCGAAATGACCGGCGGAACGAGCTAGCAAACGAATAACGTTCAGGAGAGGACGGAAATTTGAGACCGTAGGTAACTCGGATATCGAGTGTTACATACATCAACTCCATCGAAGAATTGAAAATCCGAAATTTAAAACGTATGAATAAGATCTGCTGCTACGACTACAGACAAAGGATGGCACAGACGCACAACTTCTAAGCGTACCTCAGATCACAGACTAATAAATACACAGGCGGACAACGTCTCAACGCATCTCAGCTCTAGCTCAAGAATCCTGTGGCATCATCGTTCAGCCTAGTTTCAGTGAGCCATCAGCGTTGCTCCATGAACAATTGCATGTTACGAGAAACATATTGGGATTGAGTAGCACCAGATAATATTAACTACCAAGCTGTGAAGTCAATCAAGGAGATGTACTGCATATTCTTAATGTCTTAGAAACTCGGAGGAAATATAAGTGGGGTGGCTCTAAGCCTACATCGTTTGAAGAGGCCGTAGGAAGCGGCTGGAACTCCTGCAACGTCAATACCCCAACTACAGCAGACAACTTGGCTGAGTGACTGGCTGACAGCCAGTTTCCAAATGCAATTAAATGGCCTGTACAACATCAAACACCTACCGAAGCGCAAACTGGCTGGTGGAGCTTGCTAGTAAAACAATTAACGTTGAAGGGCGGAAACTTAAGGCTGTTCGTAAATTGGATACCGAGTGCCATATTTGTCTAGTCTACAAAATAATTTTAAAGTCGTAATTTAGCACGCGCGGAAAAAATGTGCAGTAGTACAGCTGAAGAACAGCATGAGCTTGATGTCGCCACATCCCACCCACTGATTTCACCAGCCAGAAACTACGGCAATTACTCACGCGGGTTTGAATGGGAATCAGCGAATATACGCACTCCAAGTTTAGAAAGTAGACTTACTCTCAGGATGATTTAAATTTAAATAGCCTTCTGGGCTCAGAGTTTCTAGCCATTAAGCATCGACAAAATTTCGAGCGTCTTTGGATAAGTAGATGAATTTCGTACCCTGTATACCAACTTATGATGAAAACAACAAAAGTGACGACTGTGACGTGATCATTCAGCCAATATTTCTTTGCAGAATTCTCGAAAACTGCCCGTGTCTTCCCCTCAGTGTGTGCCTCTTATGTATCGAACCTCCTTGTTTAGACTGACAATTCAAGACTGTTGTGACGTCATGAGTGCCTCTTCACGCGGCTGAAAATGTCTAAATAACACTGGTGTAATGGATACCAACATACGATTTAAGTTATGCGATCTATTATAACGTCATCGTGGTCACTAATTTTCTCACATACAGACTCACTAGGGTGTGTACCATCATCTGGGCAGAAAAATGCGGAAACACAAACTGGTGCACACTAGGCATACCCAATGTTCCAAACACAGCCATTTTTCTGCAGACATATCGACGGACTGTTATTCTGAGGCCACATATGCATTCCTACGCCCAACTAGTTGCTCGGATGCACAGCTCGCGTGTCGTTTCGAAACACGCAGAATCGGCAGCATAGATACAGTAGCATAAATACGACGCTCGAGTCTCGCATGCTTGCATCAGGTTATCTGTATAAATGCATAAGGTCGCCCCGGCATTAAGATCACTAAGGGAGGTCAAGACAGTGGCGTGCAAAGTAGGTCATGACCCTAATATTCCCTGTCTTTCGTTTGCAGCTATAGCTAGCAGGAATTTTGCACTATATAGTAGTTCCTAGCGGTGCTAAGTAGTAGGTTGTACTGGTGCTGCACTAGTAGTTCCTAGCGGTGCTAATTAGTAGGTCGTGCTGGTGCTGCACTAGTAGTTCTTAGCGGTGCTAAGTAGTAGGTCGTACTGGTGCTACACTAGTAGCTTCCAGCGATGTTACACTTGTAGTTGTGGACGGTATTGCACAACAATACATAGTAGTTTTTAGCGGTGTTGAGTACTTCCCAACCCACAACCTCAAGCTCGCAGGTTCGCTAGAGCCATTTCCAAAATCCAATAAGATGGTGAGCTAGTACTAGCAGAATCCTAAACCGTTTATAAGGCTACATGAGTTCTCACGTCAGTTACAAGGGAACTCTTGCCTTACAGAAATGGTAGACCTCGGTAATCTTCATCCTTACATATATCCCAATCGGAAATTTATAGGCATTAATCAGAGCCTAAGGGAAAATAGCGAAAGGTCTCCGGTAATATCAGATAAATGCCTATAAATTCTCGATGAGGGATCAGTTGAACAGTCAATATGGCACTAGTAGATCCTTTACATAGGACAATCCCAGTAGTTTCTTTATCTAGAAGGTCTCAGTGGCTTGCTTGCTTAAAAGAAGCTGCTCATAGAGTAGATATTTTATAGTAACTGCCAATATATTGTTCTTTCAGGAAACCGCTCGCAGGTTTTTTTTTTGCTTAGGAAACACCTACTAGATTATTTATTCAGGAAATTCAAGTATATTGTTTATTTCCGGTTAATGATTTACTTTACAACTTTCAGTAGATTGTCAGTTCGATAGTGTTCGTGAGAATCTCAGTATACATTATATGTTAACTTAACAATTTCCAGTAGACTGTTAACTCATGAAACTTAATTATTTATCCCCGAAACTCCCAGTAGAGTGCCTACTTATAATTCTGTTAGTAGACTATGTACTCGTGAAACTCCGAGCCGATTGGTAACTCTAAATACCCAGCAGATTGTTTGCTGAGAAACTTCAGTAGATCGTTTACCCAGGAAGCTTCCAGTAGATTGCTTATCTACCTTACATGACCTCTTATTAAACTGCTTGTAGGAAATTTCAAAATAAGCTTAATGTGGAAATTACAGGTAGGATACTGGTTTTAGAAACTCGTAGTAGATATTACTTCATCACGAAAAAATAGTTGAAAATTTGCCCTAGAAATTAGGAGGCTCGCAAAATTTCGATCTCTCTCTTATATATATTATTACCAGAGATATAAGTGACCTGCTAGATGATACACCTTTTTGTGTTTCTCGTACACTGACGACATGCGATTGCGGACGCCGGCCAGTTGAACGTCAGCATTCGTGAGTGAGGGTGATAAGGTGCCTAAGGGAGTATTTCTCGACTCGCTCTCTGGAGTATTCCAGATCTCGAAGAGCGTTTGGCCATACTTTAGAACCTGGGCTGTGTATCCTCCTGGCATACTTTGGTCTCGTCTCGATAGGTTCTTGGCCATAGCTTACTACCTGGAATCCAACAAGCAGTCTTACGTGTAATTCCTAAGCACAGAATGTGAACTGATTGCTTCTGATCTCGGCGGGCACACCTTCAAATTTTACAACCAGGCCAGCGTTCATCACTGAATACAGTGAAAGAAACAAATGCTAAACAGCGACTTATTGTCACATTAGCGTTCAAACTACAGATAATTTTCTTGTCAGAATGTTCAGAAGACATAGTTACAATAATAGTTTAAACAAGGTTCACGGTAACTAAGAGAAACAAGTACTTATATTTATTTTTTAGCCTTTCATCCCAAGCGAGAAATTAACATACTGTATTTACAAGTACTGTCCCAATATCGGAACGTTATCAGTAGTACTATCCGTACGAGGAATAAAAGTTCACTTCGAGAATTAACCTTTTATTTTGTTGATTAATTTGTACATTTGTCGTAAGAATTATCAAAGAATAACACTTTGAAAGTTTGCAGCTATGATTCAGAAGTGTAAAGAAGAAACTAGGCAACCATTGACATAATTGCTTCTATAAACTAGGGTTCATGGTACAGTTTTTCTTTCCAATACGTACTGTTCCCCATCTATGTAAATGTTTATAGCCATCTGTAGCGTTAGCGGAAGATGGCTCTATTGGGAGCAATAAATGTATCAAGAATGCATCTGTGTGTCCGCGGGCAGACACGTGACACATGTCTGCCCGGACCCAGTTAAGACCTCGGGTCAGTGTGCCTATAGTGCTGCCTACAGCAGCGGCAGTGGAAGAATGTGCTGTAACAGTATTGACGTTTGTATGTCGTTGGAACTCATAGTAGCGGGCTGTGAGTGTTCGAACGGGCTGTAGTTTGTTGTAGCTGTCTTTGTAAACGTACTAAAAGATTTGCTAACAAGCATGTAAAGCCCGGTGCTCACGTAACAACTTTCGTTGTCACTAGCAGCCTAGAAGCAACTCAACTCAACTGTTTACGTAGCCTCGGCAACGCTTCAGCTTGCTCAAACTTGAAATGCGTAAAAAATTACTAAACATTACAGTCACTACAGCAAATTTTACGCCATAGCAATCGACAATGGTCAACTTTCAATGATTGCTCCTAATTATGAGCAATTTATGTTCACAAACATTGATATTTTTGCATATAATGCACGATGTTCATAGACGTCATGCTGAAGTCACGGCCAGGACTATGTAGTCAGATTCCTTGAATTGGCTCTAGGCTGCTAGCGGCAACGAAAGTTGTGACGTGGGCAACAGCTTTGAGTCATCGCATCAATAGCAACTCTTTTTTCTACTTTTATCCTCAATCATTTAAACCATACTAACGTAATGGCAATAGCTTATAAAGGGCCGAAGCGTAAGTCCCGATGTCTCTCTGGGAATGAGACTGTTGGTCCGTCTACAGCCGCTAATCTAATCTAATTTAAATGTTATTAAAAAAGTTTCGAATGTAGCTACTTCAAAATTTGAAGTAAATCAGAATTCTGGAAGTTGTATACCTGCTTTTCTGTTGCTTCTGGAGACCAAAAGACTGACATGTATACCCGCCTTCAGATTTGTATAAATTCCTCCTGTTAGGTGTAGAGATAAATTAAACTTGACTGCAGCTCCTGCTGAGAAACCCACACGCACTGGTTTGTGCTGCAGATACAGGCCAACTGGCCCAATAGGAGTGTACGGCTGCATCCGAACTCTGATTGTCAAGAGTAATGGGGGCCATCGACAGAAGGCTCTTATGCAACTACCCGTGCCCCCTCTATTCTGGGTGGGGTATGTACCTCCTCATTCACGACATAGCCAAATTTGTCCGTTCAGCTGATACTAACGCATGCACTAACGCTGAACGTACTGTGCACGCTGCCCCTACGAAGTATCGATGTTTTATTGGTTTTTCTAGAGCTGAAAGTATTTTCGATTTCAACTTGATAGCTTCCATCGAGATAGACTGTAATTTATTTTGAACGTAAATCCCAGGTGTTCTATCCGCCATTTTATGCTGAGTTTCAAGCTCTCATCGCAAGCTGATTATATCTGAGACTTCAGAAACCTGAATACTACTTTTTTTTTTCAAAGTTTTGCCACAAAACTATCTCCTCCACCGATTTTTACAAAATGCTACCTCTTCCAGCAATTTTATAATCCACTACCTTCTCCTGTAATGTTGCAAAATACCACAATCTCCAACAATCTTGAAAAAGACTACTACAGGAGACAATAATTTCTAGCAATGTTATAAAAGGTTACCTCCTCATCTCATCTCAGAATAAATTGTCTCCACAGACAATCCTACAAAAGTCCATATCCTCAAGTCATTTTACAGAAGGGTACATCTTTAACCAATATTAAGAAACGTTACCTCCTCAACTATAGAGGAGTCGGGGAGTTCGCTTTGGGAGAGTTGAGGGAGGTGGGGGTGGCAGAGGTATAATATGGAGAGGCTGACGTATCTGCTGGAGACATGTATGTTGGTTACATATATAGCAGCAACATTAGATTAGATTAAATAGGCGGCAGTAGACGAACCGAAAGGCCCATTCCAAAAGAGACACCGGGACTTACACCCTGGCCCTCTATGAGCTACTGCCATTATGTTAGTAGGATGTAGAGGAATGGAGAAACGAGCGAAGAAAAAGTAGAATACGAAAGAGAAAAAAGAAAGGAGAAATAAAAAAGAAGGGGGAGAAGAATCTACGCTAAAGCGATGGTCATGAATGCCTGCAAGCATGATCGATGGCCGCTGATATGCGAAGCTTAAATATATAGATGGAGCGGAAGTGAGACAAAGTCAGCTTAAAATGGCCTGGGAAGCTTTGGCCGTTATGTGCTTGCAATTCGTGGAGAAGGAGTTCTTAGCTGTGGAGGATGTCTCTCTCAATGAATGACAAGATGATTTTTAAACGAGTTGATCGACTCCGCACCAACAACGTCAGAAGGGAGTCTATTCCAAATGCTGACTATGAAATAGGGAAAGAACTGCTGACTTAAGGTTGTTCTTCGAGCTTTATGCTTGAGTTTTTGACCGTTGTTTCGCAAGCGATCATTGGGGTCTCAGGAAGGCTGAGAGAGCTTGGCTCATAACTAGAGGTGGGGATGGTAACCCGAGCGCCAGCAAGACCGCGTCAATGCCACCACTGTTCTCGTAATTTTACAGAACAACTATTCTGTCAACAATCTTAAGTTGCCTGTTTACTAGGCCTCTGTCTGTCTTCTGCCACCAGGGTCAGAAGGAATTTTTATCGATTCACTGACTGATTTTATGAAAAACTTAGCATCTGCTTAGCTTCATCATGTAAATTGTTTCTAATAGCACAAATAAATGCATATTTACCAAAATTTTAAACAAAGGATACTAGCTGAAATAGTGAAGAAAAATTAACTTTTTCGAACAATCTTACAACAGCTTTCTTACCATAACAAGGCCCCGGTCTTTTCGGGCTATCGGTCGGATTGTTATCAGGGTCAGGCTTGGTGAACTGATAAATCGGTTGACAGATCACTTTCGTAGAAAAAATGATATCTCTTAGCCTTATTTTGTCTTATGTTCTTTTAAAAGAACGCATAAGTACACGAATACTTGAAATTCTACTATTAGTTACTACCTGCAGCCCTCTAATAGCGAGTTCAAAAGAAGGTCAAGTAAACGAGTTTCGCCAGGTAATTGTTCGAACGTTTTGCTGACCTTTCGTTAACTCAGCTTCAAGTTTTCATAATAAAGTGATAAAATATTGGCCGTCAAGTCACTTTGTTCAGTCTTTTGTAAATTTCGGATATCTCTTCAAAATTGGAGCAAATTACAACTTTAATTTCTTTGCACCCTATTTCAATGAACACAACAATAGCGTTAGGACGCTTTCTTTAGACTACCACGCATCCCCTTCTTAAGACTAGGTTACATATGTGCTTTCTAACGATCTTCCACAACCTAACGTCCCCAAAGCATGCAACAAAAGGTTGTCTCCTAACGATGTCCCCGCCCATCTGTTGCCACAGGCAAGTCGCAGGGGTCACATGTGATGAATATCGATTGACAGCCTCTGGACACACCACAAAGCCCTTGGATAAATGCCCCCTCGATCTTTCCTTCTTTTCCCTTGGCCGATGAAATAACTTTGGTCAAGGCCAAGGGACTTGCAGGGGGGGGGGGAGAAGATCTCTGCGGACCGAGAATTACTGCAACTTTTGTGGCTGCCCGATTGCCTCAGGGGAAATAATTACGCTGGAGACACGCAATGGGTGGAGCCTTAGTTTTTGAACCCTCATGTTGATGATAAGGAAATATGATATATTATAACAATAACTAGAGGCTCCAACTGTTATTAAATGGCAAGAAAAATTATTAATTCGTCGAAATCACTATTTCCCAATTTCTATGTATATATAAAAATTTTATTTATTTTCTTTCACTGATCGTGTATCCATTTTTTTGCAATATAAGCTCAGAAAAAATATTGGCAGGGAAAAAAGTACCATCTATGTAGGTACTTCAGCCGTTGTCAAAGCTTAAATTAAAAAAAAAAAAAAGATTGGAAAAATAAGAAACGTTGGCAAGACAACGGTTTTGTTCTCCAGATGATGCTCCTTTCATTTAATCCTTCACATCGGCGCGGAGAGATCAACCAAGCAACAAACCGGGCACTAATTGGTATCCAGAAAAAAGCCCAGGGAGGAAAAAAAGTCCTGGAGGAAAAACGGTACTCGGAAAAAAGCCCCGGTAATAATAAAGCCCATTGCAGTCTATTTCGTCAAGTTATATTTAAGAGCTTAACTCAGTAGTTTTGATGTGCAGTACTTATATTCAAGTACACGTAAGTATTTTGTGCTAAGATAAGTTTTACCGAGCATTTGTATATTTGAAGGCTGGCCGCAAGAGCCCATATAATAGGTTTAGTGCGTTGAGGGTAAGTATGCCTGAGTTTGGCGTGGGTAAGTTAGGTTAGAATAGGCCAGGTTAGGATAAGTTAGGTAAGGTTAGAGTAGGTTTGGTCAGAATAGATGGGATTTCGTTAAGTGTAGTTAGGGTAGGATAGGCAAGGTTAGGTTAGGTTCTACTAGAAGAAGCTAGGTTAGTTTATGCTAGATTTGGTTTGATTAGGCTGGGCTATCTTAGGTTAGGAGTAGCTAAATTTAGTATAGGTTAATTTATTTGTGTAAGCATAACTTACTTAACAATAACTAAGCATAGGTAATAAATATATGTTAGGTAACCCGTGGGCTTTTTAGAGGGTGGCTTTTTTGCTCAGGTTTTTTCCTATAGTTTTTTTTTACATCCCGGGGGCTTTCTTCCTATACTCGTGTTAATTGTGAAAAATGAGTAAGATTTCTGAAAATATATTGAAAAGTAATAAAATAAAATGAAAAACATCGTGCTTGTTTTTGTAAATAAGCATGAGCCATTGTATCTGGGAGTACATACTTCAAAATTTTTAGACAAGGAAACAGTGCTTTCGTCTGGATATAGAAATTTCATTATGTTATCAGGAGATAGAGTCAGAAAGTAAATGGCTAAACGACTTTAAAGTAATAGTTCTTAGCTAAGAAGAAAACGCATGTTTTGACATAAAACACTCACAAAACGCGTTTGGACAAAACAAAAACTTCAAAAACACCTTTTCACCAGATGACTTTGCAAAAAAAAGACATGTTTTGACGAAAAAAACAGGCGGAAAACAAACATTTTTTACAGAAAAGTCTTGACAATGAGAAATGTTGAAAGAACAAAGTTTTGCCAAAAAAACTTCTAGAAAAAGTTTATTCAAAAACTACTTTGTAACATAAGAAAGACAAGTTTCGATAGGAGCTCCCTGGTGCCATGGAATAGGAATGTAGATGGTCCGACTTGGTCTCGGACTCCCGAATGAAAGGGCAACACCATACTAATTTGATTTCGACGCCGATTTTGACTCATGGCACAAATCTGTGCCCGACTTCTATTCCATGCACTAAAAACCTCCGATTTCGACTGCACAGCGCTTGTGCTCACCCCTCCCCAACACTGTTTATTTATCTATTTAGATAATTTCTTTCTCCAGTGCATGAAGGCATTCGTTTCTTAAGTGCGTTTCTATAGAGAAAGGTTGACTTAGATGCACAACTTCTAAGTGAACCTAAAATAAACTTTTCAACATAATTGTAACATCATCATTGTCTCTTGGCTCGGCTGGAGATATCGAAATAGTACTGGCATCGTGGATACGTATATGCAATGATTGCATGCAAGCGAATCAATTGTGACGTCATCGTTGTACCTCATTTTCTTACAAAAATACTGAAGAAATGCTCGTCTGAGTTCGTTTGTTTGTGGTTTTACAGTGTTTCGAGTTCACCGCAGCAGGACATCCAGGTAAAGGCGAAACAAGTAGCGTATGGTGCTCGGTTCCATAAGCTACACAACTAAATATGAATCTTCATCTCTTTGCAAAAATAATCTATTTCCTGGAAGATTGGACGTCTTGGACCATCGTTGTTTAATGAATTAATGGACATCTTCAAGATCTTAGTTTTTATTGACCCAAGCTTTCGTTTTGCTCAACGCAAAACGTTTTCAATGGTGAAAAGCAAGAATGCGAGTGGATATATGCACCTAGCAGTCGTATGCTATATACACGTGTTACAAAAATTCAATTTACATATGATGTAATAAACAATAGTCTAGTCGCTGAGATTTACATGCTTTACAACTTAAAAAAATGAAAAGCTTTACTCTGAGGAACGCAGTACGGTACATCGTGAACGAGAGAATTGTCTAACAACAGAGAAATACACATCTGAAAGCTCATCGTATCTATTGATGCAATTATTTGATATTGTCGAATAACTTGATTCGATTATCCGTCGAGACTTATCATTGTTATTTTGACCAAGTTGTTTAACGTCTTGAAAGTTAAAGCTGTGTCCGATTGCGCGTGCTGGAAAATTTAAGAATTATTATCTCTGACTCTCAATGCTCGTTGGTGTTCTTGAAGTCGTTTCAGTTGTCTGCCGGTTTGACCGGTTTGACCAATGTATTTTGCGTCGCAGTCATTGCATGGTATTTCATAAATTACATTAGCTCTATCAGTTACTGGTCTTTTATCTTTTAGGGAGCACAAATTCGATTTTAAGGTATTGGTTGGTTTGTTGCTAACGTTGATATTATGAGGCTTTAGTATGCGACTAATTCTTTCTGGTGTGCCTTTTATGTACGAAGAAGACACATAGCGTAGTTGCATGGCTGAGTTATTTTGAGATGGATTATTCTGGGAGCTCTCAGACGTCTCTTGTTGTGTCACATTAGTTTTAACACTGTCAATGAAGCGCTAAGGGTAGCCGTTATATTGCTGAAGCTATTTGATATTGCATTCTGTTCGTTAGAAAGTTCTTCAGGGCTGTAGATGTTCTTGGATCTTCGAAATAATGTAGACACCACTGACCTTTTGTTATGTTGAGGATTGTTGCAGCTGAATTTCAGGTAATCGTTGGTGTTCGTTGGTTTTCTGTAAACTGCAAAATTTTGTTGTCCTGACTCTTTTCTTTGGATTAGTAGATCAAGATAAGGTAGGCACTGGTCTTGTTCGGTCTCTACCGTGGATTGTATGCTGTTATTGATGCTTTTGATTAACTGCAGCATTTCGTTCACAGAATTTCTCGGAATTATGGCTACGACGTCATCTATACACCTTTTCCATATGAGTATTGGTAGAGGTGAAGCAGTCAGGATTTATTTTTCGACATTTCGAAGATCCAAGAACATCTGCAGCCCTGAAGAACTTTCTAACGAACAGAATGCAATATCAAATATCTTCAGCAATAACAGCTACCCTAAGCGCTTTTCATTGACAGTGTTATACCTAAGTGACACAACAAGAGACATCTGAGAGCTCCCAAAATAATCCATCTGAAAATAACTCAGCCATGCGGCTACGCTATGTGTCTACTCCGTACATAAAAGGCACACCAGAAAGAATTAGTCGCATACTAAAGCCTTATAATATCCACGTTAGCAACAAACCAACCAATACCTTAAAATCAAATTTGTGCTCCCTAAAAGATAAAAGACCAGTAACTGATAGAGCTAATGTAATTTATGAAATACCATGCAATGACTGCGACGCAAAATACATTGGTCAATCCGGCAAACAATTGAAACAACGACTTCAAGAACACCAACGAGCATTGAGAGTCAGAGATAATAATTCTTAAATTTTCCAGCACGCGCAACTCGGACACAGCTTTAACTTTCAAG
>LQNS02277100.1:18152352-18167208 GCA_001587735.2 Parhyale hawaiensis
AAACATCAGTCATCAGTAGGTCAAGAACACCTCCTAACAAATGGGTAGGACCTTCAACCAATTGTTCACAACCAGAGGCACTCGCGAAGTCGAAGGCGGCATGACCATGACAATCAGTCCTACCAGAGCCTAACCATTCCACATGGTGAGAATTAAAGTCACCCATAAAGGCAAAGGCAAAACGCCTATCCGAGGACTGAATTATAGCCATTGCATCCAGGAGACAATCAAAAACCCTATCATCAGCAGAAGGGTTGCGATATACCGACAACAAAAAAAAAAAATTCCTCAATGGGCCACAGACTCGCAGCACCATCATCTCGCAGCGCGGACTCTCATTTTCACTCTGCCTGGACACAACAACACCCTTTCGAAAGTAAGCTGCCAAATCCCTAAATCCAGGGCAAGAGTCTCGCAACCGCAGCATGCACTGGCTTTTCAAAGTTCGGGATCCTCTGCTCAGAAACATGGCGATGGCTTGAGACCAGCGTCTCCGAACATATCACTAGGTCATAACTGGAAGAGGCTACAGATAGTTCAGCCAAATTACCATATAATCCCCGAACATTAGTGCACAAGATCCGGCAGGAGCGAGACCCGAAACTGCGAGGACCGGGGTTCTCCTCCACGTCCGGATATCTAGTTATCAGGCACGCAAAGAACAATAAATAAACATACACTATAAGCAAGGGGAATCATCAAAAAATTACAAAAAAAAAAAACAAAACAAATCGACAATCGTGATAGCAACGAGAGCGGCCAGCTACCCACGCGCCCCAGACCCTGCCATCACCAGTACGGGCTTTGGCCGAAAAGAGGAAGAAGAGAGAGGAAAGGAAAAGAGCATTAGGTGGTACTACGCGAGGGAAGCAAGAGAGGAGCAGACTGCGGAAGACTGAGTAGCCAGCTATGGCACCAGCCTGTTCATCTCCTCTCAGGGATGCCGTTGGACCAAAAAGGTCTCATCCGCCTTTAGAGTGGCATTTCCTTCAACTCAGGGGCTACCCAGAGCCCTAAACCCAAAGCCAGCTCATACAAACAAAGCGGCGTCCGGTGGCCGGACAATGGGGGCGGCCTGATAACGCGCAGGCCACGCATTGAAAACGTTTTGCGTTGAGCAAAACGAAAGCTTGGGTCAATAAAAACTAAGATCTTGACGATGTCCATTAATTCATTAAATAACGATGGTCCAAGACGTCCAATCTTCCAGGAAATAGATTATTTTTGCAAAGATACTGAAGATTTGCCTGTAAGTTTCTTCCTTGCTGTGTGTTTTTACAGACGAAAAATAGAATTTTGTCCGCGACAAATTGGTTTGTCAATCGAAAGATTTTCACTGGGTCAAGCTGACAATTACAGAGTCCTGTAATTAAAAAAAAAAAGATATGAATTGTATTGGAAATGAGTCTAGCTAGCATTTGAAAAACAGCTTAGCAATAAATGGGTCTTACCAGTTTAATAGAGTAAACGGTACCAGCAATAGTGGTATAGGTTCAGCAAGTAATGAAAATGCGGAAAAGATTTCCTAACCTTCCGTCACCTGCGCGCTGGTAGGTTACTGCTTCACCGAGTACAAACACCTCTGCAGTTTGCTCTTCTGGACCTGCCTGCTGTATCTAAAGGATAATCTGATTTCTTTTTCATTATCTTGCTAATTAGTTCCTTGTTATTACGTAGCAAGCTCCTATTGTTGCTTTCGAACATTTGGAGAAGGAAAGTGCTCATAAAAATGAAGTGAAGTTGCTCACCACACAGAAAAAACTGCGGAAATTTGGTTCAGCGGATGATTTGAATTAATTAATGGTTGGATCCACGTCCAAATAATCGTTCAATACTCTGTATTTTTCGACTCACCGAGATGAAATATTGCGGTGCCAAACTCCGTCCTAACTGAACGTTGCCCCTGTATTTCAATAAAAAAAAAAGATGTGAAGCACATGGAGAACTCATTTATTTTTTCTCAATACTGATATTAATGTTCCATATCTCATTGGGTAAAAACTGTGTTGAGCAGATATTTTTGTTTGCAGAAAATCGTTGTGTGTGTGTTTACATTGTCCACAATTTTAAGCTACTGGCCAAGTGTATATTCTCTCCTCATGTTTATTAGTGTATATATTAAGACTGCTAAAGCTCAAGTTGCGGAGCTCTTAATCTATTGCTTTATAAGGTACTCATGGAAATATTACATGGTGTACAAAGTAGCGCACTTTATCTTTAGGTTACAAACAAGCAGAAAAGATAGACAGTTTCTTATCTGCATGTATATGCTAAAGTATATTGCTCATAACATTCACATAAGATGCAGTCAGTGAGTTTGTCATTCTTTCTCGATAAATCCCGTGTTAATAGCTTCAACAATAGTAAGATGTTTTGAGGCTATTGACGCTTAACTATTACACAGGTAGACACTGAAATCCGTAATAGAAGACAATATGGTGTATTTCACTAGCTTTAGTGTGATGAAACGGTGAATTTTGCCCAGCAGAGCCTGTTCTGTACGTTCATTTAGACTAGCGAAGCCTTCGGGACGTCTATCCATTGCGCCCATATGCTTCCTTCTGCCTTCATATTCCTACTGACAATACTTTATTCCTTCTGCATTTTGTATCATAACTTTACGTTCCCATGCGCGCTGAACCCGTGTGGGAATACCCAGACCCATGGCTTTCACCTTTCCCCCGGCCTACTGTGTGTCCCTTCGTTCTTCCTCTTCGGAAGCGCCTATGTTATGGAAACATTGGCTTAAATTACTCGATTAAGTTAACTGCGAAGACTTTGTGTGTTTGTTTTATATTTATAATAGTTGCCGCTTTAATAAAAATGCAAACACTAGCTATTGCAGTAAAATGCTCATTAATAGGATGACTGAGACAACTTATATCGTTAGAGTAGATAGGGACCAACAAAGGACGACACAGAAAAAAAATAAAATAAAATGAACACAGTCAACCAATGGTTGTAGGCAGCAAAAAAAAAAGTACGTATATAAAAAATAACAATGGAGGAAAGTAAGTCAAATATTAGGCAGTCAATTAATGGGCAGGAAACTATCGCTTAATAACATCGCGGTCATGTTAGCCACAGCCATGAGCAAAGTGTTTTTTAGCTGCTGCTTGAGTGCTTAATTTAATTTAATCTAAGCGATCTGAGGAGAATAACGTCTTAGCAAAAGAAGCTGTATCTCTTAGCTGCCGATCATGCACCATTGGCCTATACAACTCAAAAGTTCTTCACAATTGCTTGTTATCATTTTTAAACCTTCAAGTTCGTTCAACCATTGACTGGTAGTACAACCCAAATGAAACATTTTGCAACACCGGGAAACCCGAAACGTTGCTCAAGAAAATCCAACAAAACCCCTTTAATAGCTGACTTAAACGCCTGCAGACCAACACGAGTGAAAGCCGACACCGGCAATGAATTGTAAATCCCAACAGACCAGGGTACGAAGCACCGACTGAACTAACGAGTTCGATATCTAAAATTCTCCAAAGTGAAAGAGTGCTCGTCAACCGCAGCACATGTAATCTTCATAAAGACCTTGAGGGTAGGGACAGAAGAATACAACCAATGTCTCTCATTGTTGTACACCTCATAAAACATACAGAGCCCGGTCACCCCTCTCCTAAGGGACAAATTCCTCGCAGCATTTGGTGCAGAGCCTGCTGGCTGAACTGATAAGTCGGTCCAACAGGCGCAGGTGACTGTAAGCAGCTGAAGCCAACACCGATGAACAATACTCCAACTCAGGCAGTATAAAAGCATCTGCGGACAACCCCACACTCACCAAACACAGAATTCACCTTACGCAGGAGCCCAATCTTACTGGAAGCACGTGACATGCGGCTCAAAAGTAAGCTTCTTGTGAAAGACAACACCGAGAATCTCCAAGGAGCTGGACTCCTGAAGCAAAGTGTCATCTATCTTCAGATGTAGATGCTGCGGTAAAAGTGTCCGAGACATAGTGACAATCCCAGACTTGGTCTTACTGGCATTCAGCTTTATACTCCAGGGCGAGCACTATGCACTAATGCTCGACAGGTCCCTATTCAGAAACCGGGCAACAGCTTTATGCCTGCTTTGGGCAGGTATCTCTGCTATCAAAGTAGAATCGTCGGCATTGTTGATCAAGGTGTTCTCTAGCGAAGAGTGCATATCACTAGTATACAGAACAACCAGCAGCGGGCTAAGTACGCTACCCTGAGGGATGCCAGACTCCACTGCGACTGAGGCACTCAAAAAACTGTCGACAAACACACTCTGCGTTCGCTCAGAAACAAAATCACGAATTATTGCCAGAACACTATCACCCACACAAGACGACTCCAGCTTGTACGCTAGACCACTGGGGTTGATCCTATCAAACGCCGAGCTAAAGTCCAATGTACATGGCATGCCTCAGACCCACAATCCAGCGCAAACCGTAAATGGTGTGACATATGCAGCATATAAGTATTTTCCTTTTTTTACCTGTCGTATAACGACCATCAGCATTTCCTAAATAAAATTCAAAGTTTCATACCTCAGCGCACGTACCCAACAAGATTCTTTAGATATGGTAAAAAATTTCCTTTTTTGATGGGTAAATCGAAGTGTCAACGTTCATTTCTCTACAGTGCAATGTCTCTGTAGAATGAGTTACCTGACCAAGTTAGGAAGTTAGGACATGAGAAGCTGTGTAGAAATATCTTTTGTCTCAAGAAGACTGCACATAGACTGGTCTATAGATGCTACAGGTGATCGATGTGTTACTGTAAGCTATTATGTGCACGCCCTTAATACGTGAACAGCTGTGCGTTGATTTGGCGCTTCGGGTTGTGTACAGTTGGATACTTGTATTCCCCTTAGGGGCGTACTATGGGTATAGGCCACAGTGTGGGTATTAATTAGGTTCGCTCATGCTATACGTATTATGGAGAGCAGCGACTCGGCGGGAGTAAGTAGGTTACGTTAGCCGTTGGCTGGGGCTTTTGCACCTCTGTCTTTCGTGGATACGCCGAGTGAACTAAAAAATTGAAATTCTGAACTTTTAGCCATGCGGTCAGTATCAGTATCTAAGACGATTGAAGAGTGACATAAGCTTACTATTTTTAAGGCTAAAAGGGGCGATAACATTCGCTATAAGATAGGAAGAAATTTGAGCGTTGAATATTTAATGACACTATATCAACGGGGGGAGGGGGTTGGGTTGTTGTTTCGGAGGTGAGAGGGGGCTCTTGGGCTCGGCTGCATCTACGTCTTGTTTAAAATAGAAAGGTGATATGGGAAATACAACTGGACTACGTTATGTATTTATCCTTACTTACAAGTAGAGCGTTTAATATTTTTTTGAGAAGCCAAGAAGATAGTGATGGAGTAGTCTAGTATAATTATAAAACTCTGACAATCTTGCGTGTTTTTGTGCATGTTTGCTTGTACGTCACATCCACAGAATCTTCGGCATTATAGCTACATAGGGAATAAGCTGAGAGGAGATCGGAGATTTCAGAAAAATAATGCTTCGTTGTTTTCGTTGAAGATTTAAGTATATGTATATTTGTCTGTTCACCCAAAAACAGGTAGAAAAATTTGAGCATTAGCCATAACTTTTTGCTGGGAGTTTGGTGGGTTAACCTAGATGTGACCTATGCAAAAAAAGGCATAGCTGGCCATAAAATATGATTGCGTTGAATTTGCCTTCACCGACTGGTAGATTGTCTTACGCCACCAGGTGTTCTATTTTATTTATATTATTTTTAAGGACTTACTACTCAAGGGGCTGTGCCCTAACCTTGTTGGTACAGAGTAACTAGGATTGGCTGGCCGTAAAAAATGACTGCTTTGAATTTGCCCCAACCGCGAGTGATGGTCACACTCCACAAGGCGTTCTAGTATAATTCTGTGACCAACTGCATGTATCCCGGATACGGCTTTACTTTAATGTCAGGAAAAAAGTCGTTTTTCTGAATTTTGAAACAACAAAAACTGCGGCCCAGCGGCGGTCCCAAGCTCTGGCTATGGTCAGTAGTGCACCTGCAACCGAATATGAATGCCACAAATGTTGACGCCATCGCATGGGCTCGGCATGAATGCCCTTGCCTAGTGCGGAATGAATGATGAATGACAACGCAGAACTAAACAATCCTGCCGATAAATAGGTACTGGCGCATAAATATTGCATCTGTTTTATCTAACTAAACTTTATTTTTTTAACTTACAGGCTGTAACTTCAGAAAAGAGGAAAGAGTAAGACGTCCTTCAGAGCAGAACTGCATATAAAAGGGAACCAAGAGAATATTTTTGCGTTAAAGTACGTACGTTTTTCAATTTTCTTGACGAAGTCGGCCTCTAGCGGTATTTAATATTTGTGATGAATTTCTGACAAAGTAAATTCATTTTTGTATTTCATGCATGTTCAAAGTTATTTATGAATTCAAATATTTTGTGCTTCCATTCCTTGTTCGGACGAAGTGGAATTGTACGTTTGATGCAAACGTCATTTGCAAAAAAGAGTTCAAAAGCAAGTCCACCCGCCTACACATTCCTCCGCATCAAGGATGCGCCTGTGACGCGAAGAATAAATTGATCTAAATTTCTCTGCAACTTTTTTTGCCTCTTGCAAGCGAAAATAATATAAATTCAAGGCTGTTGAATAGAACAGCTTTGAAAGAAAAACTGGGCTTCCTGAAGTGGAATTCGTAACACTGATCGTCATGAATTTGATAGGAAGATCAAAGCTGCAGTTGTAATGGATGCAGTGAACTCTCCTAATAGTAAAAATCGTCACCACAAATATGAAATATACTCAGGTAGTGCAGATATACGTTCTCTGTCATCATTTTTGACGGCGGGGTGCAAAATTGTCTTTACATTCTATGTATAGAAAAATTGTATATACTTTCTCACCAACGTAGTACTGATATATTTATTCAGAATTGTTTTTATTTCCTTCCATCTTATATCTATCGACATTTGAATTTTTTCATTCCATTGAAAAAAATCAGGTCTCTGTGTTGGATATGATACAGAAAAATTCAAAAGCTAGATCCTTTTTCTGAGTAATTTTTTCTTGGCACTGTGCTCCTATGGGCTAACTCCATATCACCGGGCCAGAGACCGCACCATACTGTGCTCTGTGGCCGAGCATAACCCTTTATTGTTGGATTTAAATATGCTTCTAAGATGGATATTAAGGTTTTTATAACCCTTTATTGTCGGACATAGATATGCTTTAGAGATGGATATAAAATTTTTTGGAAGTGTTTACATAGAATTTATGCTCTTAATCAAGTTAACTAAAGGCGGGTTCACACTGCAACCGTTTGGTCCTCATCTGTGCTGCTCGGCGTCCGAGTGAATTATTGCAACTTTGCAACCATTGTTATGAGTCTAGCAAAACATTTACTAACATGTTAGGCGTCCGTCGTGTCAACTAGGATTTGCTAACATGTTGAGCGTCGGGTCAACTAGTAAAGTGTTAGTCATAAATTTTCGGGTGTCTTTTCAAGTTTTTGAAGTGCATTAGAACTCTGAACGATGGGCACTTTTGTGCTATGAAACGGACACAGCAACGAATTCGGACGCTACGATGTATGAAAGTTGTGAACTGAGCTTTAAGTCCGCTGCGCACGATAGTCTCTTCTCCATTGCTGTCACTTTGCAGCATTCAAACGCTTCGTTGTGTCAATGCAAGCACAACTGTGAGTCTGCCAAATATGTTACTAAAGTGTTAGCGGTTGTATCAGCTGGTCTTAGCAAGCGTCACTGGTAAATTAAGTTTCTGATGTAGGTATTTTGGAACTTTGCGTCAGGAATAAATACGGAGAAAGCTGAACTATTCTGCTGTTTGCATAGATACCGTCACGCGTTCGAACACAGTGAAGTGGAAATACAGGAAGAAAACACTATCGTGTGAACTGAACATTACCTGGTCTAATTCCCCCCCTCTTGATAGCGTGAACACCCCCGGCCACTTTCCGGGGAAGCTTAGCGTGTTAAGATAACGTACGAATTCAACACGTAATTAATTCGTCTCTCTTTTGATCAATTACAGCGTGCTAATTAGCTACGACTGTAGAGTAACTGTGGGGCGGATGCCCCCGATCGATAGCAAGGCTATCAGCCATTCTCGATGTTGAAGGTAATGATTGATATTCTTCAAAGGCATAGTTTGGCTCAAGATCAATGCTGCTCAGGAAGCACTAAATGTAATTCGGTGAATCTCGAACAGCCTACACACACAAAATTATGTACAACACGCGTACCTACACCCATGCACTCACACAAAAAGAGAAAGCATTTGTTAATGATAAAATCAAATGGTGCAAACAGCCACGTTTGGTTTCGAGGAAAATAAACTATTACACTATAAATATAGAACCATAATTATACCATGCATATAGAGCACACAGGGAGTTTAGCAATAATGTGCCAAGTACTTCCTGTGCTAAGTGCTGTGTTTAGCACGGTTATGGTTCTCATTACCCAGCGTGGTTGGTTAAAAAGATGGTTGTATTAGCCGGAAATTTTCTTCACGCTTTCAACGAATAAGAATAATTGAGCTGTGCGCGTTACCGTTAACTAAAAAAAAAAAAAAGATGAGGCGGAGCTGCGAAACGAAGAGCACAATAAGTCACTTATGGTAAATATTACCTGGTATCCTAGTTAGCTCGTTTTTTCTAGCAAATACGTTACGATCATCTTAAAAAAAAAGAAGCTAATTTGCTAGGTGGGCTTACTACGTAGTGAGCAGCTTGTATTCGTGGTTGTTAAAAGGCTTTAATTAATGAGCAGCAGGCGGACCATTTGGAGCCCTTGTTATGCCGAGCACACTATACAATCGTGCGCACAACTTTTGAGCGGGCGTTCAGTTCGCAAGTCGTGCGAAAGGAATTTTTGTATCGTTCAAGTTGGACATCAGCTTATAAGTTGACCTTATGATTGTACTAGAGTTCCCATGCGTCAAAATGCCGGCAATAATTTCGTAATGAAGCGTTTTATTGTTCTTGCTTGCGGTACAGTTTTTGTCGTAGTACATATGCTTCAAACCTGCAGGCTTGATATTCTATTGAATAACGAAGCAAAAATTGTGCCGTCATGAGTTTGCGAAAGCAAAATTTCCTTCCTGTAAGGAAAGGCGCGTCTGTCAGTTTGGGAATGTTCGAAAGTTAGGCAACACCAATGAAATCATAGTTCGATCAAGAAAATTTACCGGAAATACTTAGTGTTTACTGTGTCCTGGATAGCGGCGGAGAGTTGAATCCTCACGATCAAAATGGGGCTGCAATGTAGATTGAAATATATTCTGGGCTCGGCTTAGCGTGAAGTTTCAACTGCTACGAAGAAATTCAGCAAATGAAAACTTGAGCGAAATAGTTTATGCTAGATAGGAATGAAAACTCCTACAAAGATTCAACCTCTGTACCTGTTGCGAATAAATAAAGCTAAAAAATATATACGAAACCGGTTATGCAAAACTTCTCTCAAGATACCCGCTATTCTGCTACCATGCAACACTTGTAGCATGCCTGCTACTTATTCTTGGATCATATCTTCTAACTCTTGTATATTAAGATGTATGTAAACAAGAAGATCTTAACGATATTCCTTCACCGTCCAGCACTGTAGCCTGATAACATTACTCTGCATTGAAATTAACTTATTTAAATCTTACGACCCAGTACTATGGCGAACTCAACTAGAAATCATCTACGCACGGAATTAAATGCTCACAATACTAGAGTATACCACAATAACGTGAACATATTATAAGTAACGTCATTGTATTAGAATAACCTGGATATAGAGCTACTTTATAATGCAAAGCGTGCTTCAGAAACTGCAGTATATTGATTTTCGGGTATATATTCCAGAAGCTATACATGCTTTCGTGATTAAGGACTAAAATTTCATGGTATGTCATCTTCTTATTCAGCGACTGGTTTTTCTCCTATCTAAATCCTTCAGAGCGTGACGGAGAGAAGGACCAACCAAGGGAGCAAGCAAGCAAGTAACCAAACAAAAAACAACTGTGAATTATTATATAGTTGGATGGTGCTTCCCAAATACCGGGCAAATGTCAGACCGCTTCAAATGCTTGTTATTAGAGAACTCACCTTCCTTAAATATGACTACAAAAATATTGCATTGAAACCCTATATGGTTCACGCTACTGATAGTTACTCGTTGTAGAAGCTGCTCTGGACATTCTGGATGGATGCTCCCCCGTTTGGAAATCCACAGCCCGTATCGTAGCAGAATATGACGCTGCAAGAGCATGACCAGCACCGAACTACCCACCAACAGACAATGTAGGGTGGAGAGAAAATAGAAGGTTTTGGCAACTTTTTTTAAAATGTGACTTATAATAGTGAAATTAAGTTGCCAAAGTGCCTAAAAAAATCATGTTCAAATTTCAGAAGTTTAGATGAATATTTTGAGGTGTCCCAAAAATATTATACATCATAATTATAAACTGGGAAGCTACATCTAATACCAAAATTATTGTAATAAAGCATATAATACTACTAATAATTAGACCCCGGATCTATTGCGCTCAAAATATTGCTAGTATAGCTCCTAAAAATTGCTCTTATTGCACCTAGAAATTGCTCTTGTTAAAAATGCTCTTATTGCACCTAAAATTTGCTCTTGTCGCCCTTACATATTGCAACTTATTGAACCTACAAATTGCTCTTATTGCACCTAAAAATTGCCCTTATTGCACCTAAATATTGCACTTATTGTACTTAGAAATTGCTTTTATTACGCATAAAAATGCTCTCATTGCACGTAAAATTTGCTCATATTGCACCTAAATACTGTACTTATTGCACCTAAGCACTTGGAGAAGAAGAAATAGGAAACAAAGGAAAGACAACTACAGCAAAAAATTGAGAGGACCAAAAGTCGGATAGCAAACGGGAATATCCTGTCAGTGGATCAACGGACACCTATTTCAGTTTCCAAATACCAACATGAGCACTCTGAGAGCGCATACCTTTGCCAAACGAGGCAACGGTAGCAAAAAATTCAAATTGGCTCTGAAAACGTAGTTTCCTTTGTATAAACTCCAAAATCTAATCATCTGTGTCTTCTGATAGTAATAACAGCTTGTGCAATTTTCGTGAAGATCCGTGTACAACTTTTTAAGTTATACTGTTAACAAACGTTATGACAAACATGAGTCAAACATACAAACGAACAAACCGATCTGTGCTAAAATTTAATCATTTATGTCTTTCAACATTACTAACAACCCCTATCAATTTCATAAGGATCTATTCATTATTTTTTGAGATATTGTGCTAACAAGCACAAAATTAAAAACGGTGACAAACGAACGAGCGAACAAACAGATCATTGTTTACCAAAATTTGGTTATTTATCTTTGTTATATACCTAAGAACTTGTGTTAATTTCATGAAAATCCATTCATAACTTTTTGAGTTATGGCATGGAGAAATATGAGGCAGACAAACAAACAAACAAACAAACGGATGCACATATCTTCACCAAAAGTTGATCATCTGTTCCTCCAAACATACCTAACAATCCCTGTAAATTTCGTTCAAATCCGTTTAGAACTTTTCGAGTTATCTTGGTGATAGACAGACAGAGAGAAAAACAAACACAACAAAAACATAACCTCCTTGGCGGAGGTAATTATCAGTCGGTATACACTGCGCTTGTGTTAATTGACAATTATTCCCAATGGCGAGACCGATTCTTGCAAATATCCAGCTTCACCCACCTGTTCCCATGATGCTTTTCCGGAACAAAAAAGGTTATAAAAACTTAATAGTCCGACTTTGCAACTCAATTATATTTTTACCCCAACAAATACATGGAACAATAATTGATCAACGAACCAATTGTTATGGCATTTGAAGTGTTGTGACACGTGGCAGTGACAATAAGTGCCATGAGTTCACACGTCCCTCATCGTAACGCGTTCAATCACGAAACTGAACACGAGCTGTGCTTCATATTTTTTTATCTCTCTACACACGTAGAAGTGTGCTTCATTCACATGAATGACGCTGCGCGTTCATTATGATATAGTTTCTTTACATTTTCTCTCAGGGGAATTACCGAATTGCCAAACTAACTCTATTTCCGAACACACAGTTATTACTTCATGGGATTATTACTTTTACCTATCAAATCTAACTATTAGTTCGGCAGTTGGGTAATTCCTATATATTTTGTGCTAGTTTAAAGTCACATTCGTATACCATAATCTTATAAACTGATTTTGATAGAAATAGCCTATTTTCAAAAATAGTTATAGCCTGGTAAACCGACAGAAGAGAATTCAGCACAGAGTAATAATTTGGAATACCAAATCAAAGATGGCGTCCGTGTCCTACACCATTTTCAGGTTTTGTAGTTTTCTTCTTGTAAACGGGAGTACTGTACAGTGATTCTGATAATTCAAGTGAAGATAAAAAAAATGTCGACTTGTTCATTATCTGTGAACGCTGCAGAGGATAAATTTAGCATCTATAAGTTCTGTTTACAGAACTTGAATGACACAGCGCGTTAGAAAAAGGGACATGCTTCATTCTTCAGTCCACTGCGTTTGCTGCAGCTGCTTCTCTCAAATCAACGAGCCGTTTGATTTGAGTGAACGCATTACAATGAGGGGCATGTGAACAACCTAATATATTGAATTTATAGCTCTCATTGCAGTTATTGCACCTATTGTAGTTATTGCACTTATTGCACTAACGCCGGAAACTGCAATAAATCTGGGATCTACTAATAACATACTCAACTCTGCAAGGTCGATTCAAGCATCTTCAGGTGATATGCTTATGACATTTTATTTTTTTTTAGCCAATTTCATTGGTTTTTCAATTACTGTAATAGAGCTTATAGCACGTTATTTAGCTTAGTGTAGTTGCTTATAATTATGTAATCAACTTTAAGAAATGTAACTATAAATGAATGTTTTGACTATCCAGCACTTTGTTTAATTCCAAAATATTACTGAAAATATATAAAATTCAGAATTTTCAACAGTCTTGGGGCACCTCAAGATGCTAGATTTTTGGAAAAAACCTTTTAACATAATCAATCCTATACAAAATAACAAAAAAATCAAACTATTCAAAAAAATATTTCGAAAATAAGTTTTTTCGCTTCACCCTAATAGACGTAACTATGACTAAGCCCCAAATAGATACTGCAGACCAGCCCAAAAGATACTGTTGCTTATACATCCCCGCTTCCGCTTCATTAGAACGGGCGCTAACAATAAGGATCATGCCAGTTTGTGTCGGCCACTAATTGATCCCTCATTAAGACACTAATGGCGTCTTTTAATCAATCTTCCGGAAGATAAGAGCCGCCAGCCTCTATTATGTTCATTTGAAGGCGACAAAAAAAGAAACGTAAACACTCACGAGATTTACGACAGACATTCGACCAGAATGGACTTCACGTTGTTAATCGAGCAATGAACGCTGGGAATTATTGAAGGTTTTCGTGTCGCGCTAAGTTTCATTATGTGCAAGGTAATGGCAGAAATATACGAGATGTGTCAAATGTTATAAGACTGGAAGCGATGAGTTAAATCTGGCAAATCTATTGTCCTGTCGGTTAGGTGGGATGAATGCCAGCATTTGATACGATGTGTCAGTGTAAGTTTGAAGTCGGTAGTGTCAACAGGCGGTAAGGGTAAAATCAATGTCAACTTTGCAGTACTTAACAACTGGAATATCTCCAGTCACTGGTCCAAATTGCAGAGAAGTGCACGGCTGCAGAGTGTCAAAGCTGTTTGCGTCAGAGATAGGATGTTCATGTGTGAAAACTGAGACCCCTGCTCATCCTCATGTTTGGCTGGGGTCAGTGCCCGGCAACAGTGTCGAAATGCCAGATGCTGACTCAGCAGGCTAGCTAGAACTGGCCTGTGTAGCAAACAGGCTCAAAATTCCCTACTTTGCATCTCAGAGCTCCGATACTCTAACTTCCTGCTACAGTGGGCTTAATAGTAATAATAGCAGAAGTAGTAATTAATTTTTTGAACCTCTTTCTTGCACTGCATTTTGAAAACAACTGCCAACAAGCTATATAAATTTTTTTCTTTGCGTAAAAACTCATATTCACAAATACTATTCAGGCGTACGGTAGTCAGGAGACTCATCAGTTTAAGTATTCACGGGTGTCACAAATTTGTTTTGCCCTGCAGCTTTAGTTTTACGTGAGAAACTTAGCCTACGCTAATCGCAGGTCAGCAACATACTGTGATCAGTGACAATCAAAGCTGGCGAGCAGCCTGCAAGACAGTGATTGTTAGCCATTGTCCGAGAACTAAGATCCAGTAAAGTGTAATGTGTCACTTAATACTGTAATTCTATATTTTCGCAGAACTTTTATTAAATAGTGTAATAATTTACGTGATGCTCACACAATCCCAGGCTGCAGCCATGGTTTTCGACGAGCCCTGGCTAGCAGACATTGAGCATTTCACTCCCACGTTAGACGATTCTTATTTCCTGAAGCCATTGAAGTCTGAAAGCAAAAACGCCTCACAAAGCCGCCCCGTCAAGATGCTAATCAAGGATGGGTCCTCACAAAGAACCTTAGCCCAGACCACCGCCACAACTTGGCTTGTGCGCAAAAAAGCCATTTTCGAAAACGTCCAAGTGAGATTTGATGAGTGGTTTGATGTTCTGAACGCCAGAACGTCCCCGCCTGACCACACTGAGACGGCGTCGCTTCCAGCATCAAACGACGCGACAACTTCCCTGTTTCTTCAACAAAACATGTCGATTCCTACAGCTTATTTTACTAGATTAAAGAACGCAACGGAATATCTACCAGTGCTAGACACTTTATTGTTGAGTAATTTCAGCAACCAAAGTGAAA
>LQNS02277100.1:18167308-18178953 GCA_001587735.2 Parhyale hawaiensis
TTGCAGGGGGGGGGGGAGAAGATCTCTGCGGACCGAGAATTACTGCAACTTTTGTGGCTGCCCGATTGCCTCAGGAGAAATAATTACGCTGGAGACACGCAATGGGTGGAGCCTTAGTTTTTGAACCCTCATGCTGATGATAAGGAAATATGATATATTATGACAATAACTAGCGGCCCCAACTGTTATTAAAAGGCAAGAAAAAATTATTAATTTGTCGAAATCACTATTCCCCTGTTTCTTGGTTGATCTCTTGTCTGGAATAGGTATATATAAATTTTATTCATTTTCTTTCGTTGATCGTGTGTTCAATTTTTCCCATTATAAGCACAGAAAAAATATCGACAGAGAAAAAAGTACCATTTATGTAGGTGCTACGATTTGAAAGTACTTCAGTCGTTGTCAAAGCTTAAATTAAAAAACAAAAAGAAAAGAGGAAACGTTGGCAAGACAGCGCTTTTGTTCTCCAGATGATGTTCCTTTCATCTAATCCTTCACATCGGCACGGGGAGACCAAAAAAGCAACAAACCGGGCACTAATTGGTATCCTTAAAAAAGCCCAAGGAAGAAAAAAAAAAAAACCCTGGAGGAAAAACGGTATCCGGAAAAAAGCTTCAGTACTAATAATATCCATTGCAGTCTATCTCAAGTTATATTTAAGAGCTTAACTCAGTAATTTTAAAGTGCAGTGCTTAAATTCGTGTACACGTAAGTATATTGTGCTAGGATCAATTTTACCGAGCATTTGTATATTTGAAGGCTGGCTGCAGGAGCCCATACCGGTATAATAGGTTTAGTGCGGTGAGGTTAAGTATGGCTGAGTTTGGTGCTGGTAGGTTAGGTTAGAATAGGCCAAGTTAGTATAAGTTAGGTAAGGTTAGAGTAGGTTCGGTCAGAATAGATGGGATTTGGTTTGGTGTAGTTAGGTTAGGATAGGCAAGGTTAGGTTAGGTTCTATTAGAAGAAGCCAGGTTAGGTTCTGCTAGATTTGGTTTGATTAGGTTGAGCTATCATAGGTTAGGTCAGGTTAGGTTAGGAGTAGCTAACTTTAGTATAGTTTAATTTATTTGTTTAAGCGTAACTTACTTAACAATAACTAAGTATTGGTAATAAATATACGCTAGGTGATGCGTGGTTTTTTTTCCCATCGGGGCTTTTTCCCGGGCGGCTCAATAAACTATTATCCTTAGTATTTCTGATAGCTCATATCTGAGCAAATCCGCTTTAATAAGAGTTAGAGGGATTTTCCAGCTTTACTTGCAGACACTTACTGGCAAGAGCATATAGACATTCATGAGAGGCAGGCGTATCTCTCGACGTTAAAAATCTGGGTACAACCACCAGTCGACGAAAAAATATGGTACTACATACACAGCCTGCTGATGGACTATAGAGAATAGCAATATATTGGACAACGATATATTATTTTAAGAAGAGCGGGCAAAAAGTAACTTCATAGCTCATAATCAGTGCCATGCAGGCACATTACCAACTTTGCAATATCAACAGCTTCCTTTATGTCTTATGATGAAATCTCCCACTTACGAGACATAAGCATCATATAAACTTTTCTCGTCTGTGTTGTACAGAATACCAAGATTACTAGTATCATCGTCACCAACAGTTACTATAGTTTTGGGAGAAAATATAGCGCATTGCTGGAAGAACCAGGATTAACACAACTGTTAGCATTGATCCAGCCCCTCAAACCCCTCATCCTAATAACACCCACCACCGTTACTGCTACGCTTGTAACCCACTTTATTAATGAAAACATTGAAAAAAAGCAACCCCCCAAATAAAAAACACTGGAGACTCCATTGCTGCATCTCATTAGTATTAATAGTACGAGCCCTTGAAAGCATCATTGCACTAAATATTCCTGATTTTTTTATACAAGAATTCATCACGTCAACTATGACCAACAGAGCCCCCCTAGTTTAGTGGCGTCTTTTTTGATATATCATCCAATGAAATGTTTCAATTTGTAAAATGTTCTTTTAGCATACAGAAAACAGATGCCAAGTTGAGTTAGTGGTGGATCGTGGGAATTGTAAACCACAGGTTCTCAGTACGAGTCCTGACTCCATTCCTTTCTGAGTATTTTTACTTTTTCGTAAGTAAAGGACGTTAGCTATTGCTATACGTAATGGTTCAGGTCCATAGTTCCAGAAAGCTGATTATACTCCTCTACCGTTGTAGAATTTGTGTCGTTCCACTCCTTCAATATTTAAACTCAAAGATGAAAGAGGCTCGATGATGGCCGGGGCCAGGATAATGAAGAGCTGTCAGTGAAATTTAGTTTTTCTCGGTTGTTTTTGAGGACTGGGTATACTACTCACATTATATTACAACTATGTGAACTTTATTTATTTACTTGTTTGCATTCAACCTGTGTTATTACACATAGATAAAAATAAACTGCGCACATAAGTTGGCGGAAATTCTTTGTAAAATATCCTTCAGGAGTTAGCATGAGAAGGACACCTAATGAGCGTCACAACTTGGATACCGATTGCTGGATACGCCGAATGAATTAAAGAATTGAAATTCTGAAATTTTAACCGTGTGGTCAGTATCAGTATCTTAGACGATTGAAGAGTGACATAAGTTTACTATTTTTCAGGCTAACATGAGCGACAACATTCGCTGTATGAAAATTTGAGGCGTTGAATATTTAATGGCACTATATCAACGAAGGGGGGGGGGNGGGGGGGGGTTATTGTTTCGGGGGTGAGAGGGGAGAAGGAACGCCTGTGCTCGGCTGCATAAACGTATTGAAAAATGTAAAGGTGGTATGGAAAATACAACTGGACTACGTTATGTATATATTTATCCTTGCTTACATGTAGAGCGTTTAATATTTCATTGAGAAGCAAAGAAGATGGTGATGGAGTAGTCTAGTATAATTATAAAACTCTGATAATCTTGCATGTGTGTGTGTATGTTTGCTTGTACGTCACCGTCCACAGAATCTTCGGCATTATAGCTACATAGGTAATAAGCTGAGAGGAGATCGGAGATTTCAGAAAAAATAATGCTTCGTTGTTTTCGTTGAAGATTTAAGTATATATATATATATATATATTTGTCTGTTCACCCAAAGACCTGTAGAAGAAGTTGAGCAATATCCATAACTTTTTGCTGGAAGTTTGGTGGGATAACCTAGATGTGACCTATGCAAAAAAACTAGGCATAGCTGGCTATAAAAAAATGACTGCTTTGAATCCGCCCCCCACCGCTGGTGATGGTCTTACGCCACGAGGCGTCCTAGTATAATTCTCTGTGACCAACTATATCCTGGATACGGCTCTACTTTACTTCTATGTCAGACAAAATATTCGTTTTTCTGAATTTTGGAACAACAAAAACTTCGGCTCAACGGCGGTCCCAAGCTCTGGCTATGGTCAGTAGTACACCTGCGACGGACTGTGAATGCTAGAAACGTTGACGTCATAGCATGAGCCCTGCAAGAATGCCCTTACCTATCGCGGAGGCACTCTCGGGTACTGATCAATGACAAAGCAGAACTCCAGCATCCTGCCACTAAATATGTATAGGCGCATAAATATTGCATCTGCTTCCTTCAAACAAAACTTTTTTTTTAATAACTTGCAGGCTGTAACTTCAGAAAAGATGAAAGAGTAAGACGTCCTTCAGAGCAGAACTATATATAAAAGGGAATCAAGAAAATGTTTTTGCGCTAAAGTACGTACGTTATTAAATTTTCTTGACTTTCTTGACGAAGTCGGCCTCTAGCGGTATTTAATATTTGTGATGCATTTCTGACAATGTAGATTCATTTTTGTATTTCATGCATGCACAAAATTATTTATAAATTCAAATATTTTGTGCTTCCATTCTTTATTCGGGAGAAGTGGAAGTTTATGTTTTATGTAAACGTCATTTTCAAAAAAACAGTTCAGAAGCAAGTCCAGCCGCCTACACATTCCTCCGCAGCAAGGATGCGCCTGTGACGCGAAGAATAAATTAATCTAAGTTTCTCTGCAACTTTTTTTGCCTTTTCGCAAGCGAAAATAATATAAATTTAAGGCTGTTGAATGGAACAGCTTTGAAAGAAAAACTGGGCTCCCTGAAGTGGAATTCGTAACACTGATCTTTATGAATTTGAAAGCTGCAGTTGTAATGGATGCAGTGCATTCTCCTAATAGTAAGAATCATGACCACAAATATGAAACCTACTCAGGAAGTGCAGATATACGTTCTCTGTCATCATTTTTGACGGCGGGGTGCAAAAGTGTCTTTACATTTTATGTATAGAAACATTGTATATACTTTCTCACCTACGTATATATTTATTCAGAATTGTTTTTATTTCCTTCCATCTTATATCTATCGACATTTGAATTTTTTCATTTGATTGAAAAAATCAGGCCTCTGTGTTGGATATGATACAGAAAAATTCGAAAGCTCGATCTTTTTTCACAGTATTTTTTTCTTGGCACTGTGCTCCTATGGGCTAACTCCATATCACCGGGCCACAGACCGCACCATACTGTGCTCTGTGGCCGAGCATAACCCTTTGTTGCCGGACATAAATATGCTTTTGAGATGGATGTAAAAGTTTTTGAAAGTTCTTAGGTAGAACTTATGCTCTTAACCAGTCCGAACGGCTAAAGGCGGGTTCACACTACAACCGTTTGGTCTTCATCTGTGCTGCTCGGCGTCCCAATGAATTATTGCAACTTTGCAACCATTGCTCTGAGTCTAGCAAAAGATTTGCTAACATGTTAGGCGTCGGGTCAACTAGGACTTGCTAACATGTTAGGCGTCGGGACAACTAGGATTGCATTTGCTAACAAATAAGGCGTCGGGTCAACTAGGACTTGCTAACATGTTAGGCGTCGGGTCAACTAGGATTTGCTAACATGTTAGGCGTCGGGACAACTAGGATTGCATTTGCTAACAAATAAGGCGTCGGGTCAACTAGGATTTGCTAACATGTTAGGCTTTGGGTCAACTAGTGTAGTGTTAGTTGTAAATTTTCGGGTGTCTTTTCAAGTTTTTAAAGCGCGTTAGAACTCTGAACGAAGCGCACCTCGCACTTTTCTGCTATCAAGCGGACACAGCAACGAATTCGGACGCTACGACGTGTGAAAGTTTTGAACTGAGCTTTAAGTCCGCTGCGCACGATGGTCTCTTATCCTTTGTTGTCACTTCGCAGCATTCAAACGTTTCGTTGTGTCAATGCAAGCACAACTGTGAGTCTGAAAGGCAAATATGTTACTAAAGTGTTAGCGGTTGTATCAGCAGGTCTTGGCAAGCGTCACTTGTAAATTAAGCATCTGATGTAGGTAGTTTTGAACTTTGCGTCAAGAATAAATACGAAGAAAGCTGAACTACTTTGCTGTTTGCACAGATACCGTCACGCGTTCGAACGCTGTGAAGTGAACATGCAGGACGAAAACACTATCGTGTGAAATGAACATTACCTGCACTAACCCCCACCCTCCTGATAGCGTGAACACCCCAGGCCACCTGGCGCGAAGCATAGCATGTTAAGGTAGCTTACGAATTCAAGACGCAATTAATTCGTCTCTCTTTTGATCAATTACAGAGTGCTAATTAGCTACGACTGTAGAGTACCTGTGGGGCGGATGCCCCCGATCGATAGCAAGGCTATCAGCCATTCTCGATGTTGAAGGTAATGATTGATGTTCTTCAAAGGCATAGCTTGGCTCAAGATCAATGCTGCTCAGGAAGCACAAAATGTAATTCGGTGAATCTCGAACAGAATACACACACACATCTATGTACAACACGCGTACCTACACCCATGCACTCACACAAAAAGAGAAAGCATTTCTTAATGATAAAATTAAATGGTGCAAGCAACCACGTTTGGTTTCGAGGACAAAAAAAACGATTACACTATAAATACAGAACTATAATTATACCATGCATATAGAGCACACAGGGAGTTTAGCAGTAATGTGCCAAGTACTTCCTGTGCTAAGTGCTGTGTTTAGCACGGTTATGGTTCTCATTGCCCCACGTGGTTGGTTAAGAAGATGGTTGCATTAACCGGGGATTTTCTTCACGCTTTCAACGAATAATAATAATTGAGCTGTGCGCGTTACCGTTAATAAAAAAAATGAGGCGGAGCTGCGAAACGAAAACCACAATAAGTCACGTATGGTAAACGTTACTTGGTATCATAGTTAGCTCATTTTTTTCTAGTAAATACGTTCACTCGTCTTAAAAAAAGAAGCTAATTTGCTATGTGGGCTTACTACGTAGTGAGCAGCTTGTATTTGTGGTTGTTAAAGGGCTTTAATTAATGAACAGCAGGCGGACCATTTGGAGCCATTGTTATACCGAGCACACTATACAATCGTGGGCACAACTTTTGAGCCGGCGTTCAGTTCGCACGTCGTGCGAAAGGAATTTTTGTATCGTCTAAGTTGGACATCAGCTTATAAGTTGCCCTTATGATTGTACTAGAGTTCCCAGGCGTCAAAATGCCAGCAATAATTTCGTAATGAAGCGTTTTATTGTTCTTGCTTGCGGTACAGTTTTTGTCATAGAACATATGCCTCAAACCTGCAGGCTTGATCTTCTATTGAACAATGAAACAAAAGTTGTGGCATCATGAGTTTACGAAAGCAAAATTTCCTTCCTGTAAGGAAAGTCGCGTCTGTCACTTCGGGAATGTTCGAAAGTTGGGCAACACCAATGAAAGCACAGTTCGATCTAGAAAATTTATCGGAAACGCTCAGTGTTTACTGTATCCTGGATAGCGGCGGATAGTTGAATCCTCACGATCAAAATCGGGCCGCAATGTGGATTGAAATATATTCTGGGCTCGGCTTAGCGTGAAGTTTCAACTGCTACCAAGAAATTCAGATAACGAAAACTTGAGCGAAATAGTTTATGCTCGATAGGAATGAAAACTCCTACAAAGATTCAGCCTCTGTACCTGTTACGAATAAATAAAGCTAAAAAATATATACGAAACAGGTTACGTAAAATTTCTCTCAAGATACCGCCATTCTGCTACCACGCAACACTAGTAGCATGCTTGTTACTTATTCTTGGATCATATCTTATAAGTCTTGTATTATAATGTATATAAACAAGAAGATCTTAACGATATTCCTTCACCATCCAGCACTGATAGCCTGATAACATTATTCTGCATTGAAGTTAACTTATTTAAATCTTGCAACCCAGTACGATGACGAGCTCAACTAGAACTCATCTACACACGGAATTAAATACTCACAATACAAGAGTATACCACAATAACGTGAATACAATATAATTAACGTCAGTATATTAGAATAACCTGAATATATAACTACTTTTTACTGCGCAGCGTGCTACAGAAAAGGCAGTAAATTGATTTTCGAGCATATGTATATTCCAGAAACTATATATGCTATCGTGATTAAGAACTAAAATTTCATGGTATCTCATCTTCTTATTCAGCAGATCAATTTTCTCCTATCTAAATCCTTAAGAGCGTGAGGGCAAGAAAGACCAACTAATGGAGGAAGCAAGCAACAAGCAAGCACGCAACCAACCAAACAACTGTGTATTATTTTATAGTTCGATAGTGCTTCCTATACATCGGGTAAATGTTTGACCCCTTCAAATGCTTGTTCGTTATTTGAGTACTCCGACTTTCTTAAATATGACTGCAAAAATATTGCGTTGAAAGCCCTGTATGGTTGGCGCCACTGATTGTTATTCGTTGTAAAAGCTGCACTGGACATTCTGCATGCTCCTCCTCTTAGAAATGCACAACCTGTATCGTCGCAAAATATGACTTTGCAAGAGCATGACCAGCACTGAACTACCCATCCATAGATAATTTAGGGTGGAGCGAAAATAGGTGGTTTTGCAACTTTTTTTGAAATGTGACTTGCAATAGTGAAATTAAGTTGCCAAAGTACCTCAAAACAATCATGTTAAAAGTTCAGAAGTGTAGAAGAATATTATAAGGTGCTGCACGAACATTAAATTCAGTAAAATTTCCAAAATGCAATTATCTAAATATCATAATTATAAACTGTGAAGCTACATCCAATACCAAAATTATTGTAATAAAACATAATACTAATAACTAGAGCCCGGGTTTATTGCACTTAAAATATTGCAGTTATTCCCTGCTCCTAAAAATTGCTCCTATTGTACCCAAAAAATTTGCTCTTATTGCACTTAAATATTGCGCCTAGGAACTAGGAGTGGAAGAAATAGGAAAGAAAGAAAAAAAAAAGGCAATTACCGTAAAAAATTGAAAGGACAAAAAAAAAAGTCGGTAAGCAAACGTGAATAGTTTGTCAGTGGATCAACGGACACTTGTTTCAGTAGGTATCAGTAGGTATACAATGCGCTTCTGCTAATTGACAAGTCTTCCCAATGGCGAGACTGATTTTCGTAAATGTCCCACTTTACCGATTCCCATGTTTTCCCGGGACGAAAAAGGTTATAAAAATTTAGTAGTTCTATTTTTCAACTCAATTATACAGTAATTTTACCCAACAAATACATGGAACAATAATTGATAAGGGAACCAATTGTCATGGCATTTGAAGTGTTGTGACACGTGGCAGTGATAATAAGTGCCATGAGTTCACACGTCCCTCATCGTAACACGTTCAATCATGAAACTGAGCACGAGCTGTGCGTCAACTTTTTTCTTTTGTTTGTACACACGTAGAAGTGTGATTCATTCATACGAATGACGCTGCGCGTTCAGTTATGATATCGTTTCTTTATATTTTCGCTTATATTTTGTGTTTGTTTGAGGTCTCATCCGTGTCCCATAATCACATAGACTTCTTGAGATAGAAATAGCCTATTTTAAAAATAGTTACAGCCTGATAGACCGACAGAAGAGAACTCAGCACAGAGCAATCATTTGGACTACCAAATCAAAGATGGCGTCCGTGTCTTATGTCATTTTCAGGTTTTCTAGTCTGCTTTTTTAAACGGGAGTACTGTACAGTGATACTGATCACTAAAGTGAAGATGAAAAAAATTGTCGACTTGTTGATGATCTGTGAATGCTGCAGAGGATAAATTTAGCATGTATAATAATTACAGATGTCAACTAACAAATAAAACTTTTTAACGCTTCGGGATTTTTTCCTCCCATCATCAGAAACTTCCGATAAAAACAACAAAGGATGCCTAACAAAAATTTTTATTTAAGATGAACTAAGTTTTGTAATTCTGTAATTATTTTGATGTTTTAGTTTGAACCACTTAGCATTTATAAGTTCTGTTTACTGAACATGACTGACGCAGCGCGTTAAGAAAGGGACATGCTTCATTCTTCAGTCTACCTCGTTTGCTGCAGCTGCTTCTCTCAAATCAATGGGCCGCCTCCATCAGTTAGAGTGAACGCATTTCAATGAGGGTCATATGAACAAGGCCTAATATATTGAACTTATAACTCTCACTGCAGTTATTGCACTTATTGTAGTTATTGCACTCATTGCAGTTATTGCACTAACACCGGAAACTGCAATAATTCCGGGCTCCACTAATAACATACTCAACTCTGCAAGGTCTATTCAAGCATCTTCAGGTGGTATTATGCTAATAACATTTCATGTTTTTTTTAGCAAATTTCGTTGATTTTTTACTTACTGTAATAGAGCTTATACCACGTTCTTTAACTTAGTGTAGTTGCTTATAATTGTGAAATAAACTTTAAGAAATGTGTAATGTAAATGAATGTTTTGACCATCCAGCACTTTGTTTAATTCCAAAATATTAACGATAATATATAAAATTCAAAATTTTTAACAGTTATGGGACACCTCAAGATGCTAGATTTTTTGAAAAACCTTTTAACATAATCAATCCTTCACAAAATGGCAACAAAATCCCACTATTGTAAAAAAAAATATTTCAAAAGTTTGTTTTTTCGCTCCACCCTAATAGACGTAACCATCACTAAGCCCCAAATAGATACTGCGGACCAGCTCAAAAGATACTGTTGCTTATACATCCTCGCTTCCGCTTCATTAGAGCGGGCGCTAACAATAAGGATCATGCCAGTTTGTGTCGGCCACTAATTGACACCCCATTAAGACACTAATGACGTCTTTTAATCAATCTTCCGGAAGATAAGAGCCGCCAGCCTCTGTTATGTTCATTTGAAGGCGACAAAAAAGAAACGTAAACACTCATGAGGTTTACGACAGACATTCGACCTGCCGTTTCTTCTTCATGGATTTCACGTTGTTAATCGAGCAATGGACGCTGGGAATTATTGAAAGTTTTCGTGTCGCGCTAAGTTTCATTATGTGCAAGGTAATGGCAGAAATATACGAGATATGTCAAATGTCATAAGACTGGCAGCGGTGAGTTAAATCTGGCAAATCTATTGTCCTCTCGATTAGGTGGGATGAATGCCAGCATTTGATACGATGTGTCAGTGTAAGTTTGAAGTCGGTAGTGTCAACAGGCGGTAAGGGTAAAAGTAATGCCAACTTTGCAGTACTTCCCAACTGGAATATCCACAGTCATGGGCCCGGACTGCAGAGACGTGTACCGCTGCAGTCGACCACAGAGTGTCAAAGCTGTTTGCGTCATAGATAGGAGGTTCCTGTATGAAAACTGCGCCCCCTGCTCGTCCCCATGTTTGGCTAGGGTCAGTGCCCGGCAACAGCGTCTAAATGCCAAATGCTTACTCAGCAGGCTAGCTAGAACTAGCCTGTGTAGCAAACAGGCTCGAAGTTCCCTACTTTGCATCTGAGAGCGCCGATACTCTAACTTCCTGCTACAGTGGGTTTAATAGTAATAATAGCAGAAGTAGTAATTAAGTTTTTGAACCTCTTTCTTGCACTGCATTTTGAAAATGACTGCCAATAAGCTATATAATTTTTTGCGTAAAAACTCATATTCACAAATACTATTCAGGCGTACATTAGTCAGGAGACTCATCAGTTTAAGTATTCACGGGTGTCACAAATTTGTTTTGCTCTGTAGCTTTAGTTTTACATGAGAAACTTAGCCTACGCTAATCGTATTTCATCAATATACTGTGATCAGTGACAATCAAAGCTGGCGAGCAGCCTGCAAGACAGTGATTGTTAGCCATTGTCCGAAAACTAAGATCCAGTAGAGTGTAATGTGTCACTTAATACTGTAATTCTATATTTTCGCAGAACTTTTATTAAATAGTGTAATAATTTACGTGATGCTCACACAATCCCAGGCTGCAGCCATGGTTTTTGACGAGCCCTGGCTAGCAGACATTGAGCATTTCACTCCCACGTTGGACGATTCTTATTTCCTGAAGCCATTGAAGTCTGAAAGCAAAAATGCCTCACAAAGCCGCCCCGCCAAGATGCTAATCAAGGATGGGTCCTCACAAAGAACCTTAGCCCAGACCACCGCCACAACTTGGCTTGTACGCAAAAAAGCCATTTTCGAAAACGTCCAAGTGAGATTTGATGAGTGGTTTGATGTTCTGAACGCCAGAACGTCCCCGCCTGACAACACAGAGACGGTGTCGCCTCCAGCATCAAACGACGCGACAACTTCCCTGTTTCTTCAACAAAACATGTCGATTCCTACAGCTTATTTTACTAGATTAAAGAACGCAACGGAATATCTACCAGTGCTAGACACTTTATTGTTGAGTAATTTCAGCAACCAAAGTG
>LQNS02277100.1:18179053-18192293 GCA_001587735.2 Parhyale hawaiensis
GCATCAAACGACGCGACAACTTCCCTGTTTCTTCAACAAAACATGTCGATTCCTACAGCTTATTTTACTAGATTAAAGAACGCAACGGAATATCTACCAGTGCTAGACACTTTATTGTTGAGTAATTTCAGCAACCAAAGTGAAAAAAGTTTAAATTGGACATTGATGGACTACGATACAAGACAGAATAACTATTCTTGGGAAACACAAGGATGGGATGCGGGCCAACGGGTGGGCAACGCTTCCGAAGTGATGGATTCAGTGCCGGTATCCACTTCGACATCTTGGTTTACTGGATTTTTCGGTCAAAACTTCTATTACTCGGTAAGTTTTCCTGTAGATTTGTAGCTTACTACAGAATTTTACTGGCAGGTGAAAGCAAAAAGTCTCCGGTAAGTTGTCACTCTAATTTTTTTTTTTGTATTAGCTTACTTAAATGCTTTTATAATTCCAATAGAAGTATAGTTAAGTCGGGTAAGTTAAGTTTCAGGAGTGAAATCCGTAGACTAAATAGCTGTATTTACCGTCTCGATTTTTGGCTCTTCTTTACTGTAAGTTAGAGCAGTTAAGTTTTAAACTCTGTACAAAATAAGTAACACTTCAGTTGCTTGCAAGAAAAGGATAGTCTGCAACGGTTACAAAGAAAGGCGAAAGGCTGGGTACCAAAGTGAATTCCTCGACTATATTAGTAGCTCTCTCGAAGTCTGTACATGAGATGTATGATATATCAGAAATTGGCAGAGTAACTGTTTACTCATATTCATCAAGAAATATTTATTTCAACATTTCCACTGCACTTGAAAAAATATCAAGTAGTAAATATAGAGTATCTCATAATTTTGCATAAAATATGGTTTAAACATTATACGTCATTATATGTCTGATACAATAGACTCTGTATTTTAAACTTTGAATAAGGCGAAAAGAATCAAAACTATTCTGAGGGCCGATTCAAGAAGCAAGAGAATGTCTGTAAAGGTATTTAAAAGAAGACGAATGACGCACATTACTGCAAAGTTTAATTTTCCTATGCAAAGAAAGTGAAGGAAACTCTAGTACCATAGAGTGGAAGTAATACAGAACGCTCATTGCATAATAGTTTAGTTTATCCCATACGTAGATTATTTATAAATATTATTGTCTAATACGTATTGTTATTTAACTTGCCTATCCGACCGTGAAAAGTGACGGTCAAGAAATTGCAGTGATTCTTCCTCGATCATCCTTTTGCGAGCTGATTTGATTATGAATGATGCCATACATTTGCTGTTCACATCAATCAAAAGACGTGTGTGTATGTGTGTGTATTAGATTTAAATTTGCTGAACAGTGCAATGATTCCTTTCGTTCGTCTATACGCAGTTCGATAATAACTCATCAGCAAGTAAGATGTTATTTAAGTATTAAAGTTTTTCAGCGTATCACTAATATGCCTTGCTATCTAATCAGTCGAAACTTTTGACCCGACGGGAAAACTGCATCTTCAAAGAAAAAAATTAACTAATGAAAAATAATGGCCAATAAAAATTCTATTTCTGTAGAGTATTCTTAGCTTGCCTTTTGCTTCTTTGACCATCTGCTCAATATGTGCATCGTGAAAGCGCGAATAAAGCTCTGACGAGGGAAGAAAGTAAAACTCAACTTCCTTGAGAGCGTTGCGGGATACTTGATATATCATCGTGGCTGGGACTGAAATTCTTGGAACAAAAAGTGCATTTAGTTCCAGGGCATTATTACTTTTCCTACCATCTGCAACCGGATCCAGTTTTCGATCATCAGTTATAAGCAGAGTGGGAAGATTTTTGCAAATTAGACTAAATTTTGCCTGTTTCTTTCAATCGCCACTGAAAGTAGACGGATAAAAAATAAACATATAGATAAATTTACATCAGTCTTTATTACATCGTTTGTTAGAAAAAAATCATAGCCAACCTTCAATTGCAACAGAAAATAGACAGATAAAAATAAACAAACAGATAAATTTACATCAGTTTTTATTACAGGGTTTGATAGAAAATAATCATAGCAAACCTTCAATTGCGACAGAAAATAGACAGATAAAAATAAACAAACAGATAAATTTACATCAGTCTTTGTTACAGCGTTTGATAGAAAGAAATCATAGCAAACAGTAGAGCTGAATATTTTCATTTATTTGAGATCTCACAGTAAACACAAGTACGAATTTCGCAGCCACGGAACGTTACCAGAACTGCTGCGTCTAGGTATATCGATCTCTATGTTTTCTTACCGTTATACTTTTTCGCTGCCGCTGATTGGCATCGTAGACAAGGACAACTTTTACCATAGGGTTTCGATACAAAAATGTGTCTTCTCTGATGACAACTGGGACGAAATCACGCCCAGGTCATCGCTTCCCATGGAAAAGGAGTTTGTTGTGCCAAACCCGCTCGCATTTACAGATAAAAATAGTAAAATTCTTCTTCAGTATCCAAATTTGAAATTTGAGCACTGCTAGTAATCTAGAAACATTGATTGGATTTTTTTTTATGAAAGTATGATCATCAGTTTTTCTAAAAGACCGAAAGTGGAATTTAGAATTGACTCATGAAAAACTTTAGAGCCAGAATTTGATATGAGTATACATCACTTGCTTGTAGAAACTCCCGCTTATAACGCCTTCAAGTTTCTGTAACTAACTTAAAATATTTAACTACATAGGACCTTGGGGCTAGAAAACTTGAAAATGCTAAAAGTTAAAATAATCTCAGAGAATTCGTGAAATTTTTCTTATCGCTGAGGCAAGACGCTGTCTCTATATTTTTAAAAATATAGGTATTCCTTAATTTAAAGCTATATTTCGTTCTTTTTTATCACTGAAATAAGCTGCCTCTTCCAGTTGAATTTATAGCTTCTTTTACTGAATTGAGGTAAGCTGTACTTTCCGTAATGTTGTAGAGCATCTGTTGAGCGTTTTGATTACTGAAACAATGTACGTTTGTTTTAATTCGCATTTAATTTCCAGTATTATCAAAAATTTTCGGGTATTTACAACCCATTGTGACTGATCTGCAACGCTTCAGAAACGCATTAAAAATTTTCAAAGAATACATAGAAGTATTATGGAGCGAATTGAGGTGTCATCAATAGGGACGTACAGCACATATGACCCGAGCTAATACCATTAGTTTTAACTTGTCCGGTACTTCAGCAAATTTCACCAGTAGCCTCATGCTAGAACGAGAGTGAGTTGTTAATATCAAACTGACTATTATTGATACATTTTTATACTAAATCCAGGTAGTTTAAAGCTGCTGGAATTTGGCTATCTTGAGGAAAACTGTTCAACTTGATAGTACCTTTATTCTCTCGTCGGCTATAATATACGCAGAGCTCCTCGGATGTTCTTGTCTAAGTATTAAAAAATTAGTATCCCATTTCTGTTTATGCCCGCTTTTCCCTTTGTCTGTCCTTTCTGGTATTTACCTGCCTGTTCTCCTGCCTATCTCTCAACACGTCTATATATATGTCCGTCCGCCTGTCTTCTAACAAGTCTAGCTACCGTTCTGTAGTTCTCTTCGTTCATTGCCAATCCGTTTATATATTCATATTTGTTTGCCCGCATCCATTTTTTAAATTCTTCTATAACATTGCCTACCTACTCATCTATTCTTCCGTTTATCGGTTTATCTGTTTGTCTGTCTCTCAGTCTTCTCGTCTATCATTCCATCTGCGTGTTGGTTAAGCCCAGGTTGCAGTAATGGTAATCATATTATTAATTCTAATAATACTTTCTACAACAAAAGCGAAGTCTGTCTTCCCGGAACCTTCCAAAATTACCCAGTTGTGTAAGCTGCTAGACTACCCGTGACCCACTGGGTCACTAAAAACCTATCCTTAGTATTAATTACTTTTTTTTCTGCTCCATTCGAGGCCTTGGAATAGGTTCTGTCAGATTTTTTATTTACCAAGACACAGAAAGCAAACATTTTTCCGAAATAGAAGTAGGGCCGAGCCTTGCCTACGATACGGATGCTACAGAACTTTTCTATAGTAATGATGAACTGAAAGAAGAAATTGAAGCATTATCGCTGTGAAATGTCCGCGTTCTTCTAATTTTGTTCTCTGTTCTTTAATAGCGTACACGTGCCTAACTAATAACGAAGTGTTAATATAAACATCTCTTTTCTACATCTAGATAGGTATGAGACATCGGGATGAATTTGTTGAAGCTTGTGTACTCGTATAACGAAGAGTGTGTACGGAGACATCCAAGCAAGCAAACAAACAAGGAAGCAAGTGAACAAACAAAGCAGCATGCAAAAAAGAAAAAAAATTAATCAAGTAAGCAAACAAGCAAGCAAATAATATCAGTAGAGTTTCATAAGTATATAGATACTTCGTAGCTCCATGGGACTCTGTGGACTTGATGGTCATTGTGGACTTACTAAATTTAGTGGACTAGGTATACTTTTTTTATTGGCTTAATGAACTTGCAGACTTTGCTTACTTGGTGGAATATGTGAACTTCTAAACTTGTTGGACTTGTAGTCGTGGTGGACTTCAAGGAACTACGAAATTTTTAGCTGAGTTGGCAAGATACATTAACTGAATAGTTTCACAACTAACTGAATCAAAGGGTCGGTCGTGGGTGGCATAGAAATAACAATTCCCTCCATTGGTCACACTTCACCGCTTGTTACAAAGGACTGCCTGGAACCGATGAGCATCGCGTTCGCCCTTTGCAACACTGACGTAGAACTGACGTCCGCCGCCCCGTTGTATTTTCTCCCAGCTGCCCTTTCCCAAATGCCACCGATAGACATTGTCTGCATAAGCGATTATCTCTGGCGCTGTTCTTTCTTTCGCTGTTATTGCCGGGACAGTTCTAGAGCAGCAGTCCATATTATGATGGTTGTCGTGGCCGCTGTTATTCGTTCTTCTTTTGCCATCACAGGAACAATCACTGACCAGTCGCACATAATGCGGTGTATATTGAGGCTGCTGAACTGTTAAGCAGAAACCCGTAATGTGATGGATTTTGTGGCCTCTGTTATTCTATGCTGAGCAATAGCCCATAATATGATGGATATTATGTCCTCTGTTATTCTATGCTGAGCAATAGCCCACCATATGATGGATATTGTGACCTCTGTTTTTGTATGCTGAGCAATAGCCTACCATATGATGGATATTGTGACCTCTGTTTTTGTATGCTGAGCAATAACCCATAATACGATGGACATTGTGGCCGCTCCTAATCTTTCGTTTGCAGCCACCACACGGACAATCATTATCGAACAGTAACCCATAATGATATTCAGGCGTATTATGACTGCTGCTATTCTTTCTTTCGGTATCTCTGCCTCGACTTGTACAACACGAGTCTACGCTAATATTACGGCATATTAAAGCTGCTGGTATACTTTCACTCTTACCGTCACCGGTAAGGTGAAATTGCAGAATCCATATTGAACTTCTCGTACTTTTGAGCAGTTAGTGGGTGTCATTATAGGGCTAGATACAAAAGGCTTTATATTTTCACATTTTTGTTAGCTTTGAGATGATGTGTAAGTAGCCTGGTGTGTCTGGCTATTATTTTTTCAGATGATTGCAAAGTCCAAGCAGAATTTTCAAGAGTAGTTCACTTCTGCTCTCACGATGCTCTATGGGCGATTCGATTGGACGGTGAAACTATGTAAATCTTCCAGGCCTGACTTGCTCGAAACTGTAGACAGGTGCTCTGGCTTCAAATCGCAGAATTGGCTTTCAGGCGTATGCCCTTGATGGGTTAATTTTTAAACTTCCTAAAACTGAGTCTAGTTCAATAGAATAGAGTTTCTAGCGGCAGAGACGAAGCTTCTGCCTGAGGTTTCAGACAAGTTAAGCCTCTTAGGCTTAATCGAATATGCCCATCAGTGGGCCTGGTTTGTTGGTCATTAAGTCGCTCGCTGACCTAGAGCAGGGGATGTTTTAAAAACAAACTTTGCCGTGATGTACGCTCTCAGTGCATCACAAGAGTCACTTGCACAAAACATAAACAACCTAACAGGGTAAAAATTTGCTTCTGTTGAAAATGGACTTCGGTTCAGTTTAAAATTTCAAGCAGGAAGAAAGTAAAATGAAGAACAAATTAGAGCATGTTGTTTCCCTCCATCGTTGACATTTTATATCTGCTTTTTAAATTCTCGCAAATGAAACGATATAATTCATGTAAGTCAACGACTTCTTTCTGTGGCTTTGCCCCAAGTTAAAATTTCAAGTTGGAGAAACAAACATAACTCCTAAGTGATGTCTCATTACATTATAAAATGCTCATTTTCAGTTCACTAGTTACGCAATGAAAACATCTTTCTAAGCAGGTCAAGGTTTTACTCTCTAAACTTTGTCTTTAACTAAAACTTGAAACACGATAAACACTAATTTTATTTTAAAGTTCCTCTCATTTCATCACAAAATGTTCAATTTCATTTCAAAGTTCACACAAAGAGAGCCACTTTCTATGCAGGAGAGCATTTTGTTTTGTCAACAAACTTTGCTGGGAGTTTAAAAAAAAAAACGAAGCAGAAAGATGAACCTATCGTCTCTTTTCGCCGATGCAACAAGACTTGAGAAGCACTTCAAAAAATCTCATTCTAAATTGGAAAGAAAAATTTTCCTCTAATGACTCTCATTGCGTCGTACAATGTACGCCTTTACTTACCAAACTAAGAGCAATTGTATTACATTTCATTGAAAGAAAAATTCTTTCATTAGTACTTACGTCGTTCAGATAATAAAAATCCTGTACAAGAAACATTTGAAACACATATATAATAACCCTGTTGCTTGTGCGAGTCGTGGATGTTTCGTTGGCACTCAACAAATTTACAGCATTTAATTGCACTACATTCTAGGAAAAGTAATGCCTTTCACTAACGATTCAGAATTCGAAAGAATTGGAACCAAAGAGACCACACTGCCGCCTACATGCATCGGGAAACGCTTGTTTTCACGCAACAAATTTACATTAATTGCACCACTTTCTATGCATTAATGACATTCATTAGTATTATAAAAAAAATGCGGAAAAACCTAAAACAGAGACAAGACCCTGTCGTCTGTGCGCCCCATGGAGAGCTTGTTTCCTCACAACAATTCACAGTTTTTGCACTACAACGTAGGCAGAAAGAAATGACATTTCATTCGTAATTTAAAAACTGGAAAAAATGCCCTAAACATAGACACGACTCGACTAACTCTCAAGGCCACAGCACTTTTTGCTACCTAACTCGCAACTAGCCTTCAACGAAAATAATTCCCCTGACTTGCTGACATTCTGCTGACATGGACACGAAGTGTGGATATCAACCGGTGGTTGTTTGTCTCGCCCCTCATCGCTGGGGCTGATGATACAGAGTTTCCGAGTTCCATTTTCTCTAATTAGTATGCAAAACCTGACACTGAGGCCTGGCTCCCTAGCACCCCCTTCCCTCCTGGCTCGCGTGTCTCTGACATAATCGTGTTGCCTAACTGTCATTTGAAGAGGATGGGGGGGGGGCCTTCACCTGCTGTAGCGCTCAGTTTTGCTTAACTGTAAACGTGAGCAGTGCGACCTTAGTCCAGTAGAAACCCTAATACAAGTTTGCTACACTGTCAACGAGAACATAGTGACCTTAGTCCAGTAGAAACCTTAATACAGGTTTGCTACTCTGTCAACAAGAACATAGTGACCTTAGTCCAGTAGAAACCTTAATACAGGTCTGCTTAACGGTCAACGGGAACAGCGCGGCCTTAGTCCATTAGTAGCCGTGATAGAGTTTTACCTAACTGTCAAGGTTGCCAGACCTCAGTCCAGTAGAAACCTTAATTGAAATTTGCATAACTGTAAACGGGAGCATTGCGACCTTAGTTGAGCTGTGACCGAAATCCAGTTGTAACTTTAGTTTATTTACGGTCTTTGTCCAATTGTGACCTAAGCATAGTTGTGGTTTGACTTCATTAACATTGCGGCTTAAGTCCTGTTTCCTTCAGTCTCCTCCACTCCTGGAGATATCTGTTCTCAAATGTAGGGGCAAGTCGTTTCAACTTGGCATTGGCAGCACAGATACTGTCTTCACTGCCCGGAGTCGCCCTAAAGGCTGATTTAACTGTAGTGGCTTCTGGGGTGGCCCAGAATTCAGTTAGGGAAAACAGTCATCGATGAATGCTGCCTTATTCAAATAATACAAAGTACCGTTCACGTCAGAAAACAATTGCATATAGTTTCATTCTTTCATTAAAAACTTACGTGAAGCTGCTCAAGTTCGGTAATATAGTGATTTCCCAATTGAAATAGTTTGGGTAAAGATCCGATAGGATGCAATGCTGTCCCTTTAGACATCTAGAGATATTCTTCTGATTTTTTCGGCAGGGACATGCAAACAAAGGGAGTTAAAACCTGAGGAGCATCTGCTGCAATGTAGAGTTATCAGCATGTTTGTGTACCAGTCTTTCTGCACTCATGACTTCCAAGCACGAGAGGGTTTTTCCCAAGATTACACATGTAGTTTCTTTAAAAAATCCATGCCATTGGTAGCCCTGCTGGTGGCATTACGAGTGGCTCAGTAGCAGCGTGACCGCTGGCCAGTAAAGAGGTTGNTTTGTGTATCAGTCCTTCTGCACTCATGACTTCCAAGCACGAGAGGGTTTTTCCCAAGATTACACATGTAGTTTCTTTAAAAAATCCATGCCATTGGTAGCCCTGCTGGTGGCATTACGAGTGGCTCAGTAGCAGCGTGACCGCTGGCTAGTAAAGAGGTTGAGGTGTAGCGCTGTTGCCATCACCCTCCTAGACTGCGCTGAAATATCAGGTAAATGAAGGCAGGGAGGCAGTTTAATATATTTTGTATTGAAGAGCCAATATTCTAACATGGGTCGCGGGCTAGGAAGACCAGATGTATATCGGTTCTAATTTTAACAGAAAATTACTTCAAACTAACAGACTCGTTTTTGTTTTCATGCTTCGTTCTGGCTTGGTGGAACAAAAATACAGTTTAAAGAGGAGGATATAACAGACCCGGATCACAAAGTTGCGTGTTCGCGGGGCAAAACTGCCCGTGTTTTCGGAACTTTTGTTTCAAGAACCTGAGGCGTCTAGCTTTTTGTGCTCTTGTTGGCGGCGAAATTTTCTGTGATGTGGTGAAAAATATGACCTTAGATACGGCAGGACCGCTATACGTCTCTGATTTCAGAACGGCTTATGGTCTTTGATTTTCGACTATTTATTTATACAGCAAATTTGGAGTGATGTTTTTTGTTTTATACCGGGGCTACTCTCTTCTACCGCACGCACAAGTTGATACGAGGACGTGCAGCTCGTATACGTTGTCCCGTGGCATCAAACTTTTACGGGGCCTCTAGAAATTGTTCCCGTAAAGGCGGCCATACACGTGCAAGCTTTTTTTAAGCTTCATGGTTCAATGAAAACAATACGGATAGAGACACTGAAGCTGATCGACTACACGCACGTTCAACCTTTCATTTCAATATTATCACTATAGCGCGAAACGTGAGCGCGAGAGGTTCAGTATGCTCAGTTTAGAGAAACTCAAATTGTGCTTAATTGGTGCAGCTGTGGCTATTAAAATAAAAAGAGGAAGAAGAAAATGGAAAAACACAGTCATATGGGTTAGATTGGCTATTAAAAAGGGAATCACCATCTCGTACAAACTTGGTGCAAGAGCTGTTGCTACAGGTTGGCATAATTACTTAAGGATGAACTAAACTACATAATTTGATTAAAGAAAACCGACGAAAAAGCGTGAACACGCCCACAAGCGCGCACACTTTCTAATCATTTTGCTAAAATTTTCAGAACGTCCCGCATGACTTCAGTTTAAGGTTCAAGCTTCTGTAAGGTTAAACCTCTGGTGTGAAAGTATTGCAAACACGCTCAAGTTTGCATCAGTGTTCTGCTTGGACGTACATGAAGCTTGAAGAATTATTTGCACCTGTATGGCCGCCATAAAATAAACTTTATTCCAAAAAGCCGTTCCTCTTTTTGCACGGTAAAGAGAAATTTAAGCCGGTAGCAGGTACACGGCAAACGAGAGCTGAGAGTTTAATATTAAATAACAGTCGACGGAATTAAAATTTCGCGTTTCGGGATTAAGAATCCCATCCTCAGAAAAAAAAAATGTTAACCTATACTATGAAATAAAAGAACTTTCTTTATTAGCTAGCAATCAGGGAGCATTGGTGTTAGCGGGGGGAAGTCTAAAAGGCAAATGAACACAGCTGCGTGGAGGAGCTGGATGTCAGCTCCTGTACAGTCGGCAGATTCTAGGCTAAGTGTGCACGGTATGAAGCGGTACAGCCGAGATCATAATGTTCAGGCTAGGTTTGGTTCTATAAATGTGGAGAGACTCTAGTGTTGAAAGCTCGATGGGATTGGAATAGTTTATGATGGAGAAGTCATTCCTGCTGATGGGATNTTGTTTCAAGAACCTGAGGCGTATAGCTTTTTGTGCTCTTGTTGGCGGCGAAATTTTCTGTGATGTGGTGAAAAATATGACCTTAGATACGGCAGGACCGCTATACGTCTCTGATTTCAGAACGGCTTATGGTCTTTGATTTTCAACTATTTATTTATTCAGCAAATTTGGAGTGATGCTTTTTGTTTTATACCGGGGCTACTCTCTTCTACCGCACGCACAACTTGATGCGAGGACGTGCAGCTCGTATACGTTGTCCCGTGGCATCAAGCTTTTACGGGGCCTCTAGAAATTGTTCCCGTAAAGGCGGCCATACACGTGCAAGCTTTTTTTAAGCTTCATGGTTCAATAAAAACAATACGGATAGAAACACTGAAACTGATCGACCACACGCACGTTCAAGCTTTCATTTCAATATTATCACTATAGCGCGAAACGTGAGAGCGAGAGGTTCAGTATGCTCAGTTTAGAGAAATTCAAATTGTGTTTAATTGGTGCAGCTGTGGCTATTAAAATAAAAAGAGGAAGAAGAAAATGGAAAAACACAGTCATATGGGTTAGATTGGCTATTAAAAAGGGAATCACCATCTTGTACAAACTTGGTGCAAGAGCTGTTGCTATAGGTTGGCATAATTACTTAAGGATGAACTAAACTACATAATTTGATTAAAGAAAACCGACGAAAAAGCGTGAACACGCCCACACGCGCGCACACTTTCTAATCATTTTGCTAAAATTTTCAGAACGTCCCGCATGACTTCAGTTTAGGGGGGTTCAAGCTTCTGTAAGGTTAAACCTCTGATGTGAAAGTATTGCAAACACGCTCAAGTTTGCATCAGTGTTCTGCTTGGACGTACATGAAGCTTGAAGAAATATTTCCACCTGTATGGCAGCCATAAAATTAAATTTATTCCAAAAAGCCGTTCCTGTTATTGCACGGTAAAGAGAAATTAAAGCCGGTAGCAGGTATACGGCAGTATGAGAGCTGAGCGTTTTTGCATCATGTTGTGCGTGCTGTTGTACAGTGTGACCTCGGCGTTAGAAAGCTGGTGGGATCATCGAGTGCATGTTTTAAAGAAGAGAATGATATGAGGTATTTAATGACGGTAATAATACTGTCAGTTGCAAGTCTTAGCAGCGATGGTTGATGTAAAAATAAAGGAAAGAAAAGTTGAAAATTCTAAATAATTGTTACGTCTCTAACGTTAGATTTTTCATTTTCGATTCTTAATTTGTTTTTACTTCTTCCTCTTTGCCTCCGTCTGTGAGCTTGAAAAATTTGTAGCAAATATTAGACCTTGGGACTTTCGTAAATAGTTTGTACTTCCACAATTCATTTATGAAATAGTGTGAAATATTATTAAAAATTAAATTCTTCACGTAGAAGAGGAACGAAAGCTTCCTTCAAACTTTATGAACTTTTATATAGAGATATCGAGGTACTGAGGATGACATTAACAATTTTCTAGTTTCAGTAACCATTATTCAAGAGCAATTCTTTACTTTGTTTTTACAGTACCAATAAATAATTCATCATCAGCGATAATGATGTGATTTGCACTATATGTCAACAAATAATAAACTATGAAAGCTAAAACTTTATGGATTCGGTTAAATGTGTGAGGAGCAATCATTTTCACTACAGGGGCAACCAGCTTCTAAAATTCAATTTATGAGTTCCAATACCATATGCAAAACCTAAAATGGGAAACAGTCCAAGTGGTTTTATGGGGGAGGGTTATATGTGCCAACAAATAAGTTAAGCAAGATGGTACTGGAAATAAATGCTTGCCAATTTTTGCTAGCACGACAGGCCAGGAAGGAGAAAAAAAAAGATGTCTACCCAAGTTTCCGTCATTAGTTTGCCAGCGTCACCTGTGTCTCCTTCAGAGGCCTCTTTAGGCTCAACTTCTTTTTTTTGCCAGCCAGGAATGTTGGGATTTTCGAAGTTAGCTTGCAATGCCTCATCAACTTCAGACATCTCACGTGAAACTTTTGGAATTTGCTGGCTTAGTATCTGCAGCTATTTTTAGCGAATCATTGCTGTGGCTAGTCCTGACCAAGAATAGTTGAATCAGAGTTACCGAATGGCAGCCTGTTACGATAGTTTTCGGTCTCCTTTGACGTTCTTCAGAACAAGTTTGTGACGTTTTCTAGTCCAGTCTTACCGTTGCAAAGATTATCGATAACCACACTAGAGGTCTCATCGATTGGCACGGTCAAGTTTTGCTAAAACCACAAGATTTAACTTGTCTGGACTTCAGGCTGGTGCGTTGGTTTCCCCAATCTGGATTGCCCTGAGGGAGGGTGTTAGCAGCAACCTGATTATGCTTGAGACGGACTAAAGTTTCATTTTAAGGAGCAGGATTACATCTTCGACCGCCTCAGTGGGAATCGATTATAGGTAAACACATGAAATTTGATTTAAAAAGGCAAATAAAAAAAACACTGTTAGCTGACGTTCCGGAAAAGTCGATGCTGTTGGGCTTAGCATAACTCGACTTTTGTCGGGCGTTTCGTTGACGCCTAAAGTTTCTAAAAAAATATTTACTGTCGACAAATCAAATAATTTCGTGTTCTTACGTTAGTGTCTTGAACATGTTCTTTCAGCCCATAGTCGGTGTGTTTAGCTAAGCTCCTATGATCACAACTGTGCGTTTGCCCAAAGATTCAATAAAATGTAAGCCGTTGAGTCAGATGACTTAAGCAAGCCGTTGAGTCAGTTGACTTAAGCAAGCCGTTGAGTCAGTTGAGTTAAGCAAGCCGTTGAGTCAGTTGACTTAAGCAAGCCGTTGAGTCAGATGACTTAAGCAAGCCGTTGAGTC
>LQNS02277101.1:8231-21184 GCA_001587735.2 Parhyale hawaiensis
TTTTACTTTACTATTTTTACGGGTGATGAAGTAAAACAATGCATTTTGTAATTCTGCGCAGTGTACTCCATGTTTTTTTACTTTACTATTTTTACGGGTGATGGCGTAAAACAATGCATTATGTAAATGTGCGCAGTGGACACCATGTTATTTTACTTTGCTATTTTCACGGGTGATGGCGTAAAACAATGCATTTTGTAATTTCCACGTAATGGCTGGAGGTATTACGTTGCATTTTGTAATTGCCAGGTAATGGATGACAACATTAAGTTACCTATTGTAATTTTCAAGCACTAGCTGGAGACCTTATTATACCTGTTATATTTCTCAGGTAATGGTTGGTGATAGTACATCACATGTAGAAATTCCCAGGTGATTGTTGGAGACATTACATTACCTGTTGTAATTACCAGGTCATGGCTGGAGACATTACATTACCTGTTGTAATTCCAGGTGATGGCTGGAGACATCAAGCCGCAGGGTCTGGCAGAACAGAGCTGTGTCCAGTACGGCGGCCATCTTGCGAGCATCCACAACGAACAAGAAGAAACTTTCATCAAGAAGTGAGTCTTATAATATCAACCAAAAATTAGCTATCTCCGGCACTTTTATAATGCAGTTACATATATTTCAAAAGAAAATCCAGATTAACGTTCATCAGATATTTAAAATTATGCAAGGTTGAGTTAACATTATACCTCCAAACCAGTAATCAACATACTGAAGGTAACCTTTACCCCGAGGTAAAACTTCGGGTCATCCATGAACTTTGACGACATTACTTCCTTCATTTTTAGCGCTTTACTTGCTATATCGTTCTGTACTTTCTCTTTTGTTTCCTCTTGGTCCCATTAACGGTATTGAATTAGTGCTGGGTGGGGGTTTCCTTCTCCTTCCTCGCTAGAAACACTAACTTGTCTATAGGGAGCATTAAGCAAAAGCATCATTAATTTACTACAGTCTGCCGTAACACCCAAAGTCAGTGTAGCATGCACTGTCCCTACATGACTACTGATATTTCGAGAATAGTCACGTCTGTAGTAAATGTAGTCACGTAAATGTAGTAAATGTAGTCACGTCTGTAGTAAATGTAGTAAATGTAGTCACGTCTGTAGTAAATCCTCTATATAATTAAAGAACTATATATATATATACTGATATGGAACTGCATGTGTGCACACCCTTTCAAGTAGTCACGAGGCTCCATTGGTTATACCGTGATGCAAATTCTTTGCTACTCTCAAAAGAAATTAGCAAGGGCTTTTGATATCGCTCTCTTTCATAAATATTAATTCACCGAACAGAAAACTAAACGTGCATGATCAGAGTCATGCCCAAGTGAAAATTGCCCTCAGTTAAAAAAAAAACTAAAACAAAAATGATTGAGGTTACTACCTCCCAATAAAAATTATTATGCTTAGGTAAAAGGAAACTAAAACAGAATGACAGTCTTTTATCTAGTTGATACCTAATAAATTCGGTATTAGATTAGATAATTAGTGAATTATGCGCAAATATTTTAATAGAAAAAAAAACACGCAAATGCTAATGATACACTTTTTTCTGTTATAATTCTACAGGTTACCAGATTATACAGCTTTCAATCAATCGAGTTACTGGATTGGCCTCATGCTCGGAGATGATGCAGGTAAGATGGAATGAATACTGCACTTTATATAAACAATATATTTATAAATTATCTTACTTAAATGCTTCAAATTTAGGAAAATCACTAGCAGTGCTGATCGTAAGTTTCCCTGGGGGTTTAATTTGGTCAGCAGAAGAACATTACCTGGTACTTTTCATTAACTGCAGAATCTATGCATATCGTTATTGCTTTCACGTAATTTCCACGAGCTTAGGAGTTCCTTTTCACTGAGACACCCATCCGTTCGTTGCATTCTCAGTATACTACCACATACAGTAGTAAGTACATTAATTAGGTATAAATTCCTCACTTTTACAATATTTTGTTTTCAGTTTGATTGGCTGCAAGAACCGTGTCAGATAATGATTAGGAGAAATAAAGATCTTGCAGTACATCTTTTCTCATCAATAAAAATTACCCAGTATTTCTCATAACAATCTTTTAAATATATTCAATATTTGCAGTCCTTTAATGTAATAAGCAAATAACTCACTTTATTTATATATGGTTTATAAATTTGTATTGATATGAAAGCCCACTTATTTTTGTTGTTAGATTTGAAAAGCTATTGCATGTTAAAACGTTAAAATCCTATTCATTTCCCCCTGTAAGCTCAAATATTTATGTTCTGTTTTAGGATTCGAATTATTGCTACAGTTGACGTGACGACTTTCTTACTTAATCATTATTTCTCACGTTAACTTGAAGAAATTACAAACTGCCTGCACGATTTTACCTTGACACACACTTACCTCCTCCAAGGAGGATATTTTTGCCGGAATTTGTCGGTTTGTATCTCACCAAGATAAGTCAAAGAGTTTTGGACAGATCTTCAAGAAATTGACTCGGATTATTACGTACTGTATGTTAGAAGTAACAGATAATTAACTTTTGGTTTGTTTGTCTGCCTGTTTTCCTCGGAAGCTATCAACAGATTTTCTTTTAATTTGCAGAAAATTTTGGGAATGTTATGCGGAGTAAATCATTAATTTTTGTGACGATCTGTAGCTCCGTTTGTCTGTTTGACTGATGTCACTTTTAATATTTGTCAGTGACAGAACCTAGAAAGTTGCACACGGATTTTCATAAAATTTTCTGGAACTGTTAAGATGGTTAAGAGCAAATTGAGCAAATTTTAGTGATGATTTATTCGTGCATTTATGTGTTTGTCCCTGTGTTCGTCCTTTGCTTTGTCAGAGCCTAACACAAAAGTTATGGACGGATCTTTAAAAAAAATTACAAGACGAGCTTAGAAATGTTACAAGAAGCTTGTGGACCAATTTTTGTGATAATCAAAAGAAATTCTATGTTCAGGAATATTCAATTTAAACTTTCGTTGAACATTGCATTGCTTAGCGAAGGTATGCGCTAGCAGACTGCTTCTTAGCTTAGATTAACTATCGAATTTCTATTTACAGTTTCTACCAGAATCCACTGTCTCGCCTAATCATAATTATTTCCCACGGGCTGCTTGACAAACTATTACACTCTCTGAAATTAATATCACATTCATTTCAAGAAACAAGTTTTTGTCTTATATTCGCTTTAACAACAAATTTCTTCAACAGTTTATGCCAAGTTGCACTGACTCACAGAATCATATTTATTTCTCATGACAGCTTAGCAAACTAATGCATCTGTTGAAAACTTAACTTTCATTCATTTGTGTCGACAATCTTTGCTCATTATAGTCGGTTTAACTGTCGAATTGTCATAAAAATAATTGTTACAACTTACAAGGTTACCACTGGCTTGACGAATCATCAACCGACTACCTGCACTGGGCCAACGAGCAGCCGGACTCCCACTTCGAACGAGAAGATTGCGTCTCAGTTCTGATCTCCAGCTCTCAGTGGTACGACTCCAACTGTGAAGGTTACCTGCCCTATATCTGCAAGGCTCCTCAAGGTATGACGGCTTGTCAGCAAGTGATGAATTCATTAGCAAATGTGCATATTTACCTCCGCCAAGGAGGTTATGTTTTCGTCGGCTTGATCTCTTTGTCTGTTATTCTGTCTGTCACCAAGATAACTCAAGAAGCTATGAGCGGATTTTGATTAAATTTACATGGATTTTTAGGTATGTAAAGAGGAACAGTTGGTTAACTTTCGGTGAAGATTCGTTCATCCGTTTGTTTGTTTGTTTGTTTGCCTAATTTTTCTCAATGCCATAATTCAAAAAGTTTTGGACGGATTTTTCTGAAATGTGCATCAGTTGTTGGGTATATCACGAAGAGTAAATTACCAAATGTTTGTTATGATCTGTGTGCATTCGTTCGTTTGTCACTGTTTTTAATTTTATGCTTGTCAGCACAATAATTCAAAAATTTATGAATGGATCTTTATGAAATTTATAGAAGTTGTTAGGAATGTTACAAGGCATAAATGATTGATTTTGGTGATGATAGGCTGGTCCGTTTGTGAGTTTTACTAATGCTTGTTAGCAGCATAACTCAAAACAATATTAACAAATCTTCAAAAACATTACTGAAGCTGTTAACACTGTTGAAGGGCATAAATGATTTGATTTTGCTGTTGATAATGAAGAAATTCATGGTCTGAAAACCAGTTTGAATTTTTCGTAACCGTTGCCTTGCTTGACGGAGATATGCGCTCTCAGAGTGCTCTAGTTTAGGCTTGGGATCAGAGTGCACAAAGGTTAGTAGGGCAGAATTTGGAGATTACAGCTGCATGGGGAATTAGCGAAACTTGTTTGAAGCATTAGAAATGCAGGTAATTGCCGAAGACAGCTGATAAAAAAATACAGTGCGACAAGAACTTGAAGACATTTTTATAGCAATAGCTCAAAGAGGGCCGAAGCGTAAGTCCCGGCCACTCTCTGAGAATGGACCTGTTGGTCCGTCTAGAGCCAGCTATCTATTCTATATAAGGCACGAGTTACACGTGATGTGGCGACACACGGTGGATAACTGTGAGTTCGTGTGTTACGGAAAATTTTAAGAAGCATTTATATTGTGCTAAGTGGGGTGTGAACAAGCCTAAGAAGGAAACTGAGAAAAGGTTACAGCTGTGATATTTAAAACACAACTAAAAGTGTGAAGTGGCCCAACTTGATGAAAAAAGGGTGGTGGATTTAGGGAAACATTTCACGAGAAAAGGCAATCACATGTGCGTGTTCCAAACCATAATAAACATTTCAGACCGAAGAAGAGCGAGTGAAATTGTACTTATTCATGATTTAAAAGCACAAGACGTAATAAATCTTGAAGCAGATACGAAGACTACTTGTGGTAACAGGTGAATGACCAGCAATATCAACTGCATCAATTATTTGCATATTGTTCATGAATATAGTTACATCCTCTTCCCTCCCTTTCCTTTCATCACGAACTAATTACCTCCGCCAAGGAGGTTATATTTTCGTCGTGTCTGTCTGTCTGTCTGTCTGTTTGTATATTTGTCTGTCTGTTACCAAGATAACTCAAGAAGTTATGAACCGATTTGGATGAAATTTACAGGAATTGTTAGGTATGTTAGGAGGAACAGATGATTAACTGTTGGTGAAGATTTGTCCATCCGTTTGTTTGTTTAAACGTTTGTCTGCCAATTTTTTTTCTCAATGCCACAACTCAAAATGTTATGGATGGATTTTATGAAATTAACATGAGTTGTTAGGCATATAACAAAGAGTAAATGACCTAATTTTGGTAATGATCCATTTATTCGTTCGTTCGTTCGTTTGTCGCTGTCTTTAATTTTATGCTTGTTAGCACAATAACTCAAAAAGTAATGAATTGATCTTTATGAAATTTATAACGGTTGTTAGTAATGTTAAAAGACATAAATGAATAAATTTTGGTACAGATCGATTTGTTCGTCTGCATGTTTGACTCATGTTTGTCATTACGTTTGTTAACAGTATGACTAAAAAAGTTACGAACGGATCTGCAAGAAAATAGCACAAGCTGTTAATACTATCAAAAGGCACAAATGATTAGATTTTGGAGTTTATACAAAGAAAATTATGGTTTCAGAGCTAATTTGAATATTTTGCTACCGTTGCCTCACTTGGCGGAGGTATGCGCTCTCAGAGTGCTCTAGTTAAATATTGAAATCCTGTTACAATTAAGAGTAACTTACGGGTGTTACAGTTTCATCCTACATTCGCAGGAATGACTGTGGTGACTACCCCCGCGCCCATAACGAACTCGCCAGATATCCAGTGCCCGGATTTCCCCGACGATAAGCAGTGGCTGCTAAACGGAGATTATTGCTACCGCGTCTACTCTCAGACTGAGGTCGACACGGTCACTTGGCAAGATGCTAGGAAGGCCTGCATGTACTACGGGGCCGACCTCGCCTCTATTGTGGATGAGGCAGAGAGCAACTTCATCCTATCCAAGGCGAGATTCTAAGGCTATGGATGAGCATGCATGGGGTACGTACAGACCTCATTTCTACTGTGGATCAGTCAAGAGAAGAACTTCATCCTGTCCAAGCTCAGACTTTTTTGTTATAGATGAGCATGCATGGGGTACGTACAGACCTCATTTCTACTGTGGATCAGTCAAGAGAAGAACTTCATCCTGTCCAAGCTCAGACTTTTTTGTTATAGATGAGCATGCATGGGGTACGTGCCGACCTCATTTCCATTGTGGATCAGTCAAGAGATGAACTTTATCGTGTCCAAGCTCAGGTTTTCTTGTTATAGATGAGCATGCATGGGGTACGTACAGACCTCATTTCTACTGTGGATCAGTCAAGAGAAGAACTTTATCCTGTCCAAGCTCAGGTTTACTTGTCATAGATGAGCTTGCATGGGTACGTGCCGACCGCGCCTCTATTGCGGATGTGGCCGACAATTACTTTACGCTATCCTGATCAAGATACTCAAGTTACATTAGAAATTATCTTTTTCAATGAGACTTTTATGTCCCTGTGAATAAATGGTTAAGGGGGCTACCGTGCTCGTTATCAAGGCATCATGCGTCCTATTCACAATCAAACAAAAAGTTTTAAAATTTAGCAAAATAGAATTAGCGTTTCTGCTATTCATAATCCATTAAGAGTGAACCGACCCAACCAGAATTGGGAATGATCGACTGGTAGGGATAGTAGTCAAGAATCTACAGTCTACCATACAGTGCCGTAGCTCAGACAGTCAGCAGTAGACAGCAGCTGTACGTTCCTCTGAACCCCAGCTAAGACTGACCAGCAGTGAAAATTAGCGTACGTGGGACCCAAATTTCGAGTGTACATAAGAAGAGACTTTCATTTGATTTTTCCCTCCTATGCTCTCTTCCAAATTTATGCTTTTTACTTCCGGCCCTCTTTCCCTCTCCATTGATCTTTTTTGCGATTTTACTTCCCTGAGAAGTTTTCCAACTCTCTATAGCTCCCTCAAACAAGGAATCCAAGACCTACTTTACAGTCACTTCGATTGACTGCAGCCTTCACTATTCCTCAGATTTCATTGTCCTAAGAGCTTACGGGGTTCCTTCATTTCTCTGCAATCCAGATAGCCCTAGAGTCTTTTTTTAATGTGTCGCTAGTAAATCTATGAAACGTTTATAATCACTCTAACTACTAGCATTCTAACACCACTCACTGGACTACTAACCAATAACTCTACTGGACCTCTAAGCCATACCTATACGACGGGACTACAAGCACTCTGACTACTAAATCATAACTCTTCACAGGTCTACTTATACTAATACTGTTTACCAATAACTTCACTGCAAGCGTAAAGGCACTCTGACTAACCACATAATTATCTCCCTTCAGTTCCCTTATTCCCCTCCGGAACCTTCTCCGGACAGGGTTTAGCTCCTAACCTACGACTCTACCGCAGGTATATGGACACTCAGACTACTCCGTGTGGATAGGAGGCTACGCAGACTACGAGGGTGGTTTTCAATGGTCCGATGGACTTCCGTTTGACTTCATAAACTGGGACGTCGGCCAACCTGACAACTTTCAGGGTAAACGCATAGATGTGACAATAGTAAATTTATTTCGTTGAAAGTAATGGTTCGTCAGAAATACAGCACTTGAAGAAAATGTATCCAAAGTACCAGATATAGACTTATCATGTATGTAATCCTATAAAAAACATAACTTATTCAAAGACACATGACCCCAAAGAATTGTTCAGTGAGGCATAGCTCACCTATAAGATACTACATACAGATGAAAGGTGAAGATCATTATTGCAGAGCTTGAACAACATTGCCCAGATTCAGGGTATTACTTAAGAGATTTACCAATGCTACCCTCAAGTCAAAAACAATACTTAAAAGTTTCACCCGCTCTGCCCTCAGATCAAGAATCCTGTGTGGAGATGATAATTCGCAAGTTCGGCGCGTGGAACGACAAAAACTGTGGCCAAGACCAGGGATACATTTGCAAAAAACCGTCTGGGAGAACTGTGGCCCCCCTAACCACAGCTCCCGCCCCTTCTGGCCACTGCCCTAATGGCTGGGTCCATGCTAGTAAGTACCGGTATTTTTTTTTTTTACAAAAGCTGTACAGCTGCAGCCACTCGTACCCTGGAGCCCCATTTTTGCTTGCGTACTATGTTATTTTCAATTCATTCTGTCCCGAATAAAATTCAATTTTATTTGTATCAGAAACTCAATTTGCCGAAAACACAATTCAAGTTTTTACGTTACACCAAATTTTGAACTTCCGCCAGTAATACATCGCAAACTGAATTTAAATCATGACTAAAAGAGTGTACGATTGGCAAGCTAAATTTTTAATGTTTCAACTTGATCTGGAAATTATGAAAGCTACGCCACTCTTATCATTTTTTTCTGTTAATATGGTGGGAAACGAAACCAACCAACTGTAAAATATCTCACTGCCTCTGTTGCTAACACTAAGATAAGTGTCATACCAAAACCAGCAAGCTTTCTCTTGAACTAATGCTCTTTCAGAATGAAATAATTCTTATTTATAAAGGGAATTTGCTTTTTATAATTAAGATTGCAGATTTGTATAACGTGAAATCCCTGCCTTTGGATGCTCTTGCAGCACGAAAAATGAGAGCTTCGCCCTGCACGAGCTCACCAAGTCGAGTATTTTCTGTGGAGTTGCCGGACCGTAGCAGCGTCGTCTGAACATTTTCCACAACGAAAAAACAATAAGAGCCGTCCTGCTGGGGTGTCGTCGGTACACGACACCATTTCCGCGAGAAGCAGGATAAGGAAAGAGAAAAGAAAGATTTGAATCGATGACAGAAGCGATGGGAGATCACCGGCCCGAGGCGGCCCATCGGCCGCAGATCTAATTTAAGGGTTTGGGTTTACTCGGGAAATCTTGCCTAAGAAACACTTGAGCAGGTATAAAAAACGAGAGTAATGAAAGAAATTATTGCAGCGCTCCATGATCTCGAACTGAACCCTGAACGGCCTCTTGAGAGCCAAAGGGTCTGGTCGATCTCCCGGTTCAGGATGTCAACGGATTGGCCAGCGAGGTTATATGCCCTGACCGTTGACCCCCGACGTTCAAGTCGCGGTCGTGGCGAGGTGGGTGTAGGACAAGATACTCCACCCTCCCCGCCGGGATATGATTATTGCTCCCCGGAAGTAGAATTTTCCTGGATGAGGGCTCACCGACCGAGGCCGAACAAAGAAGCGGAAGACGACCCCTGCAGAGCATCTTTTGCTCCGTAACAGGTCCTGTCACCTTGCAAAATTAGATAAAAAATTGGTTCGTGAATTTTAAAGTGACGAGCATTCACTGGTGAAAGAACGTAGGTAGTGATTGGGAAAGAGGTCGAGAGACAAAGGCGTGCCAAGCAAAGTCAGAGCCCAGTGAGCTCCGGAGAGGGTGAGATCGGGAAAGAGGAGGGCCTTCAGCGGAGATGCGGTTGTGTGATACGTCATTGCGGCAACTAGCTCACAAATAAATAGCTTTATTTCAACTCGACGCCTCGGGAGCTGTGCGCTGGTTGCCAGGAATTGGGGATCAGGAAGAGAATGGAAGCGTTGAAATCACCTCAGACCAAGATATCGGAGTCTTGGAGCCATGTGTAGCACGAAGAGTGTTGAACAAGGGTAAGTAAGTCTCCTCCTCCTCCACCACTGGGAATCAGCCGAACTGCCAGCCGAGAAGTGGCGAAAATGACGGGAGGTGGAGCGGTGAGAGAGTGTCATCTCCTGGACCCAGGTGACACGTAATGCGCGTCCGCCTCAAGAAATCCACCGGCTCCGCGGAGCAGTGTCGAATGTCAAAATAATTAATCTGGGGAACACTGCCTGCCGAGGGGGAGGAGAAAAGGAGGTGAAGTTCCTAAGAAGTGGGGGAGGAGGTACTTAGAGCTTAGGAATCATCCCTTTGGATTAAGTTCCAGGTGGTAATCGCTAAAACAATTTTGCTTGAAACGAATAAAAAACCAACTTAGACCCGGAAAAGCACTGACTCTGACTGCCGTCTCAGGCACGATCGGTTCGTTATTACCGCCCGACACTCGATTCGAATAAGCCTTGCCAACACTTGATATTTTAAATTTTGGACACGGCAAAATAAAGCTTATTAGGTTATCTCGATTGTAATATTTGAAAAGTGGATGCCTGAAGTTTCCCTTCCCTATCATCCTCCCTATTTCAGTCAGCAAGTGCGTGAAGCTCATGACGGAAAAAACCAACTTTGATGACGCCCAGCAGAAATGCAGGGAGGGCGGAGTGAATGGTGACCTCATCAGCATACACGGACCGGAATTGCAAGGTGAGGTTGTGGCGTCACCCATTTATTCGGGCGACTCATCAATTACGCATACTACGCATTTATTTCAGCTACCCATTACACAGACATCATGTGACACGAGCAGTGCATTTTTCGAGGTACCAATTATTTTGACTATCCATTACTAGTATTACAAATTAGGGTAACTGCCCATCTCTTGCTCTACCTAAGGCTTGTAATACCATTACTCAAACTACCTAGGGAGCAATCTACCCCTTACTCGAACTATCTGTTGCTCAAACTGCCCATGACTCGAGCTATTATACACATTACCCCTACCACCTAGTGCATGAACGATCGATCTATTCAACCGGGGACATTTCCTCCATCACATATTGTTCGAAGAGGGAGGGGGGGTTCGGCAGCTAGACTCAGTTATTGAAAAAATGGCATAATTCTGGTGTATATTGTGGTGGAGCTATCGCATAAAATAGAAGAGAAAAGGGATGGGGTACTGTATGGAATAGCCACGGGTCCCGCTATGCAACTGAAATAATCAGACAGACCGATGAAAAGTGGAAATGTTAAAAATGCTAAGGAATAAACGATGTCATCTTCAGACGAAGAAAAACAACGGTTAGCGAAGGCATGTAAATATACATAAAAGAAAAGCAATGAGAGAAGTACCTCCGAAGAGTGAAATTTCTATATTTGTTCTTATGCGGTCTTAATATCCATAACATGATATACAAAGTCGAAAACTTTGCTGATAAAACATCTACGAGATCCATGGATGATAATCATAGTGTTTAGATAGGTTGTGCAGGGTAACTTAAGATAGACAGGCTACGACTTGCTATAGACGGGCTACGTTAAGCCCGCTTAAAACACGTCAGAACTCGTAAGTGCTTCGTGTTCTTGGAACAAATGTTTCTCTGCACGTGATAACGGCTGAATGCAGTGAGACATGTCGATTCTAAATATGTACAGTTGCGATTTGAAACTCAATAGAAATTCATTGAGAAAGATTCGAAACTGCGCAAGTGGCCCTCGCTGTAGCGGAATAGCTGGCGCGGCTCAGAGTTAAGCTGTCTTTGAATACAGTGAAATTAAACAAGTCGAAGCTGCATCTACGACAGCGTAAAGAGAAAGGTGGGGAGAAACGTCCCATGTTTGACACTCGTGAGCAGCTGACTTGAGATTAGACACAGTTTGTAGGGATGAAGTGACGGGTGTTATCTATAGGGTAGGCTAGGTTAAGTTGAGGAGCAGCATTACGTCGAACTAAAATGAGTTATAGTAGCGTAGTTAGGATTGCCATGTTTTAAAAATCAAGAACATTAACTAACCGTGGAATTTCCATGGGTTCCGCAAGTATCATTTAATGTTGATGGCTTCGATATACGCAAATTTCCCTTTTCCGAGCGAATGTACCCCTCGCGATGTTACGAAGACAGGTGGGTGTAAACTCAGCAGCATTGATACGGTAGCTTAAACGATATAGGAACTGCACAACCTCTTTTTAAGGTTTAGTTTGAAGGTATTGTCTGGTTACGGTTTAACGCTAAGTGCATACCTCCCTTATATATTTATCAATTTTTCAGCTGTATTAACTGTGATAATGCACGTGCAAGAAGAACCGGCCTGGATCGGCATGCGCTGTCTAGAATATTCAAATGGATTGATGACATTCAAATGGACTGATGAAACTGAAGTCAACTACGTCAACTGGGCTGCTGGAGAACCTAACAAAGATGTCAATGTAAGCGAAACAGCCAAGTCGATCCCTGTATAAGGTATACCTTGACCGTACATCCCAACTGAGAAATCTACATGCACCAGTTCGTGTTGCAGTTGCGCGGCTGCACTCAATCGCAAGTGAACAATATGAAAACTCACTTGTTTTTCTCCGAGGAGAGACATCCATTCTCAAAACTGTTACATCTGATGAGCTTAATCAAGGGCAGTCAACCGTAAGTTGTCAAAATTATGGCGTCAATCGATGGAAGGTTCGCTCTGACAAATGTGACCCACCAACCATATCTGTTGCTAACTAGGTCAGTGCCTTATAGCAGAGGGGTTTTAAACTTGAAGAGACAGAAGTAATTCAACCCATTAGTGTCTACTGCATCCTAATGAGAACATTTCAAATAAAATGGAGTAATGTTGTCTTTTTAAACAATGGTATTCATAGGAGAAGTTAGTTTGTAGTTTGGCCTTTCAATGTTGACTAATGAATAGTTTCACTCATATCTATTTGACATTTCTATTTAACTCCAAATCTTAAGCATCTATAAATTTAGATCACGGTTTAAACAAAATTTTGCTGGTATTTGACACCATTATTTGCTTCGTACTATTTGGTTTTATGGCAATTTTTACAGCGACATGCTATTTATACACCGAAAGCGCGGGGTATCATGAAGGGTTGGTACCTCCATGTGTTATAGCAGCTGATGACGTTCGATAGAACCAGTAACAAGTTATTTTTTCTAGAGTCGAAACCGCCAGTTTGTCTGATATTCCTTCTCAATCAGCAATTTAGAGGCATTTTCCGATGCCGCCCCCTATTTACTCGTAGACAACCGATAAATATCTATAAATTATAGTTTCACCCTATTTATGTCAGACATATATCCAGCCAGGTTTTTTGT
>LQNS02277101.1:51882-86565 GCA_001587735.2 Parhyale hawaiensis
AATATAATATTGTCACATCGATGCGTTTACCCTGAAAGTTGTCAGGTTGGCCGACGTCCCAGTTTATGAAGTCAAACGGAAGTCCATCGGACCATTGAAAACCACCCTCGTAGTCTGCGTAGCCTCCTATCCACACGGAGTAGTCTGTGTGTCCATATACCTGCGGTAGAGTCGTAGGTAATTAGGAGCTAAACTCTGTCCGAAGAAGTTCCGGAGGGGAATAAGGAAACTGATGGGAGACAATTATGTGGTTAGTCAGAGTGCTTTTACGCTTGCAGTGAAGTTCTTGGTAAACAGTATTAGTATAAGTAGATCTGTGAAGAGTTATGATTTAGTAGTCAGAGTGCTTGTAGTCCCGTCGTATAGGTATGGCTCAGAGGTCCAGTAGAGTTATTGGTTAGTAGTCCAGTCAGTGGTGTTAGAATGCTGGTAGTTAGAGTGATTATAAACGTTTCATAGACTTACTGGCGACACATTAAAAAAACACTTCTGGGTTATCTGGATTGCAGAGAAATGAAGGAACGACGTATGCTCTTAGGACAATGAAATCTGAGGAATAGTGAAGGCTGCAGTCAATCGAAGTCACTGTAAAGTAGTTCTTGGATTCCTTGTTTGAGGGAGCTAGAGAGAGTTGGAAAACTTCTTAGGGAAGTAAAATCGCAAATTATGATCAATGGCGAGGGAAAGAAGGCCTGAGGTAAAAAGCATAAATTTGTAAGAGAGCATAAGAGGGAAAGTTCAAATGAAAGTTTCCTCTTCTGTACACTTGAAATTTAAATCCCATGTACGCTAATTTTCACAGCTGGTGAGTCTTAGCTGGGGTTCAGACGACCGTACAGCTGCTGTCTACTGCTGACTGTCTGAGCTACGGCACTGTATGGTAGACTGTAGATTTTTGACAACTATCCTTACCAGCCGATCGTTCCCAATTCTGGTTGGGTCGGTTCACTCTTAATGGATTATGAATAGCAGAAACGCTAATTCTGTTTTGCTACTTTTTAAAACTTCTTGTTTGATTGTGAATAGGACGCATGATGCCTTGATAACGAGTACGGTAGCCCCCTTAACCATTTATTCACAGGGGCATAAAAGTCAAATTGAAATAGATAATTTCTAATGTAACTTGAGTATATTGATCAGGATAGAGTAAAGTAATTGTCGGCCACATCCGCAACAGACGCAACAGACATAGCACCATAATATAACAGTAATTGACCTTGAATATTGCCCCCCCCCCCCAAGTAACATGAATATAAATTTGAAAGGGGGGGATGGCCCCCCCCCCACGAACTAACATAACAGTAACTGACCTTGAATATTGCCCCCCCCCAAGTAACATGAATATAAATTTGAAAGGGGGGGGGGGCATGCAAGCTCATCTATAACAAGAAAACCTGAGCTTGGACAGGATAAAGTTCTTCTCTTGACTGATCCACAGTAGAAATGAGGTCGGCACGTACCCCATGCAAGCTCATCCATAGCCTTAGAATCTCGCCTTGGATAGGATGAAGTTGCTCTCTGCCTCATCCACAATAGAGACGAGGTCGGCCCCGTAGTACATGCAGGCCTTCCTAGCATCTTGCCAAGTGACCGTGTCGACCTCCGTCTGAGAGTAGACGCGGTAGCAATAATCTCCGTACAGCAGCCACTGCTTATCGTCGGGGAAATCCGGGCACTGGATATCTGGCGAGTTCGTTATGGGTGCGGGGGTAGTCACCACAGTCATTCCTGCGAATGTAGGATGAAACTGTAACACCCGTAAGTTACACTTAATTGTAACAGGATTTCAATATTTAATTAGTTTAATTAGTTCGTGATGGACGGCAAGGGAGGGAGGAGGATGTAACTTTATTCATGAACAATATTCAAATAATTGATGCAGCTGATATTGCTGGTCATTCACCTTTTACCACGAGAAGTCTTCGTATCTGTCTCAAGATTTATTACGTCTTGTGCTTTAAAAACATGAATGATTAGATTAGATTAGATTAGATAGGCGGCAGTAGACGAACCAATAGGCCCATTCCCAAAGAGACACCGGAACATACGCCCCGGCACTCTATGAGCTATTGCCAGGACAGGAGAAAGAGAGAGAGAAAAAAAAGAGGGGGGGGGGTGAAGAGTCCCTGCCCAAAAAATGATCTTGAATGCACGCAAGCACGTTCAAGAGCCGCTGACATGCGGAGCTTAGAGATATCAAACTGAGTAGTTGGAGCGGGAGAGAGAATGAGTACAATTTCACTCTTTATCCTCTGGTCTGTAATGTTTATCATTGTTTAGAACAAGCACATGTGATTGCCTTTTCTCGTAAAATGCTTGACTAAATCCACCACCTTTTTCTCATCAAGTTAGGCCGCTTCACACTTTTATTTGTGTTTTAAATATCACAACTGCAACCTTTTTTCTGTTCCCTTCTTAGGCTTGTTCACATGCCACTTAGCACAATATAAATGCTTCTTAAAATTTTCCCTAACACTCAGCACCCAGTTAACCACAGTGTGCCGCCACATCACGTGTAACTTGTGTCTCATATAGAATAGATAGCTGGCTGTAGACAGACCAATAGGCCCATTCTCAGAGAGCAACCGGGACTCACGCTTCGGCCTTCTTTGAGCTATCGCTATAAAAACCTTCAAGTTTTTGTAGCACTGTATCTTTTTTATCAGCTGTCTGCGGCGATTAGCCGCATTTTTCATGCTTCAAACAAGTCTCGCTAATTCCCCATGCAGCTGTAATTTCCAAATTCTATTCTACTAACCTTTATTCACTCTGATCCCAAGCCTATGCTAGAGCACTCTTAGAGATCATATTTCCGTCAAGCAAGGCAACGGTTGAAAAAATTCAAATTGGTTTTGAGACCATGATTTTCTTTATTTCAACAGGAAAATCAAATCATCTATGCCATTCAACAGTGTTAACAGCCTCAGTTATGTTTTTGAAGATCTGCTATCAAATATTCTGATAAACATTAGTCAAACTCACAAACGAACAAGCCTATCATCACCAAATTTTAATCATTTATGTCTTTTAACTTTCCTAACAACTTCTATAAGTTTCATAAAGATCCATACATATGTAATTTCTTGAGTTATTGTGCTGACAAGTATAAAATTAAAACAGTGACAAACAAACGAATGAACACAAATCATTCCAAAAATTTGGTCATTTACTCTTCGTGATATACCCAACAACTGATGCACATCTCATGAAAATCCGTCCTTAAGTTTTTGAGTTATGGCATCGAGAAAAATTAGGCAGATAGACAAGCAAACAAACAAACAAACGGATAGACAGATCGTCGCCAAAAGTTAATTAATCAATTGTTCCTCCTAACATACCTAAAAATCCCTGTAAATTTCATCAAAACCCGTCCATAACTTCTTGAGTTATCTTGGTGACAGACAGAATAACAGACATAGAGACAAACCTGACGAAAACATAACCTCCTTGGCGGAGGTAAATATGCATATTTGCTACTGAATTCATCACTTGCTGATAAACCGTAATACCTTGAGGAGCCTTGCAGATATAGGGCAGGTATCCTTGACAGTTGGAGTCGTACCACTCGGAGCTGGAGATCAAAACTGAGACGCAATCTTCTCGTTCGAAGTGGGAGTCCGGCTGCTCGTTGGCCCAGTGCAGGTAGTCGGTTGATGATTCGTCGAGCCAGTGGTAACCTTGTAACAATTATTGTAATGACTTTTCGACAGTTAAACCGACTATAAAGAGAAAAGATTGTCGCAACAAATGAATGAAAGTAAATTTTTCAACGGATGCAGTAGTTTGCTAAGCTATCGTGAGAAATCTAATTGAGTATTCTTGAGGATCTTCGTAAAAAGTCCAAGTGACGTTCTTCACGTCACCCCACGTGTGTGGAGTGAGCCAGTGCCATTTGGCATAAGCTACTGAAAAAAATTGTTGTTAAGGTGAATATGAAGATTGAAGCTTGTTACTTTAATTGAATGTGATATTAATTTCAACGAGTGTAAGAGTTTGTCAAGCTGCCCGTGAGAAATAATTACGATTCGGCGAGACAATGTATCCCGGTAGCAACTGTAGATAGAAATTCGATAACTAATTTAAGCAGAGAAGCAGTCTGCTAGCGCATACCTTCGTTAAGCGATGCAGTGTTCTACGAAAGTTTTAATTGAACATTACTGAACAAAAGATTTATTTTGATTATCACCAAAATTGGTCCACAAGCTCCTTGTAACATTTCTAAGCTAGTCTTGTAATTTTTTTTTAAAGATCCGTCCATAACTTTTGTGTTAGGCTCTGACAAAGCAAAGGAGGAACACAGAGACAAACACAGAAATAGACGAATAAATCATCACTAAAATTTGCTCATTTTTGCTCTTAACCATCTTAGCAGTTACAGAAAATTTCATGAAAATCCGTGTGCAACTTTCTAAGTTCTGTCACAGACAAATATTGAAAGAAACATCAGTCAAACAGAGCTACAGATCGTCATAAAAATTGATGATTTACTCCGCATAACATTTCTAAAATTTCTTCCAAATTAAAAGAAAGTCTGTTGATAACTGTGAGGAAAAAAGGCAGACAGACAAAGCAAAATTTAATCATCTATTTCTCCTAACATACAGTACCTAGAAATCAAAGTCAATTTCTTGAAGATCTGTCAAAACTCTTTGACTTATCTTGGTGACAATCAAACACACAAACCGCCAAACTCGGACAAAAATAACCTCCTTGGCGGAGGTAATTGTGTGTCAAGGTAAAATCGTGCAAGCAGTTTGTAATTTCTTCAAGTTAACGTGAGAAATAATGATTAGGTAAGAAAGTCCCCACGTCAACTGTAGCAATAATTCGAATCCTAAAACGGAATATAAATATATGAGCTTACAGCAGGAAATGCATAGGATTTTAATGTTTAACACCCAATAACTTTTCAAACCTAATAACAAAAACAAGTGGGCTCTCCATATCAATGCAAATTTATAAACCTTATTTAAATAAAGTGAGTTAAATGCTTATTACATTTGGGGACTGTAAATATTGAATATATTTTAAAAGTAGTTGGCGGAAATACTGGATAATTTTTATTGATGATAAAAGATGTACTGCAAGACTTTTATTTCTCCTAATCATTAGCTGACACGGTTCTTGGAGTCAATCAAACCAAAAACACGCTAGAGCACTCTGAGAGCGCATACCTCCGCCAAGTGAGGCAACGGTAGTAAAAAATTCAAATGGGCTCTGAAACGATAATTTTCTTTGTATAAACTCCAAAATCTAATCATTTGTGCCTTTTAATAGTAATGACAGCTTGTGCAATTTTCTTGATGATCCGTTCATAACTTTTTGAGTTATACTGTTAACAAACATAATGACAAACATGAGTCAAACATGCAAACGTACAAATCGATCTGCACCAAAATTCAATCATTTACGTCTTTTAACATTGTTAACAACCCCTATCAATTTCATAAAGATCCATTCATCACTTTTTGAGTTATTGTGATAACAAGCATAAAATAAAAAAACAGTAACAAACGAACGAACAAACAAACGGATCATTACCAGAATTTGACCATTTACTCTTTGTTATATACCTAACAACCCACGTTAATCTTATCAAAATCCATCCATAACTTTTTGAGTTATGGCATTGAGAAAAATGAGGCAGACAAACAAACAAACAAACAAACAAACAAACAAACGGATGGACATATCTTCATCAAAAGTTAATCATCTGTTCCTCCTAACATACCTAACAATTCCTGTAAATTTCATCCAAATCAGTTCATAACTTTTTAAGTTATCTTGGTGACAGACAAAGACAGACAGACAAACACGAGGAAAACATAACCTCCTTGACGGAGGTAAATATTGTAAAAGTGAGGAATTTATATCTCATTAATGTACTTACCATATGGTAGTATACTATGAATACAATGAACGGATGGGAGTCTCAGCGAAAAAGAACTCCTAAACTCATGGAAAGTACGTGAAAGCTATAACGATAAGTATAGATTCTGTTGTTTAATGAAAAGTACTAGTTAATGATCTTCTGCTGACCAAATTAAACCTCCTGGGAAGCTTACGATCTGCACTGCTCGTGATTTTCCTAAATTTTAAGCATTTAAGTATGACAATTTACAAATATATTATTTGTATAAGGTGCAGTATTCATTCCATCTTACCTGCATCATCTCCGAGCATGAGGCCAATCCAGTAGCTAGATTGATTGAAAGCTGTATAATCTGGCAACCTGCAGAATTATAACAGAAAAAAGCGCATCATTAGCATTTGCGTGTTTTATTATTAAGATATTTCCGCTCAAGTCGCTAAATATATAATCTAATACCGAATTTATTAGGTATCAACTAGATAGAAGACTCACATTCTATTTTAGATCCCTTTTATCTAAGCACAATATTTTTTATTGGGAGGTAACCTCAATCATTTTTTTTTAACTGAGGGCAAACTTCACTTGGGGATGACTTTGATCAGGCACGTTTAGTTTTCTGTACGGTGAATTAATATTTATGAAAGAGAGCGATATCAAAAGCCCTCGGTATTTTCCAATAGCAAGGAATTTGCATCACGATAGAACCAATGGAGCCTCGTGACTACTTCAAAGGATGTGCACACATGCAGTTCCATATCAGCACTTCTTTCATGACGTAAAGGATTTACTACAGACATGACTATTCTCGAAATATCAGTAGTCATGTAGGGACATTGCATGCTACACTGACTTTGGGTGTTAGGGCAGACAGTAGTAAATTAGTGATAGCTTTGCTTAATGCTCCCTCTAGACAAGATAAAGTGTTTTTAGCTAGGAAGGAGAAGGAAACCCCCAGCACTAATTCAAGACCGGTAATGGGACCAAGAGGAAACAAAAGAGAAAGCACAGAACGAAATAGCAAGTAAAGCGCTAGAAATGAAGGAAGCAATGTCGTCAAAGTTCATGGATGACCCGAAGTCTTACCTTGGGGTAAAGGTTACCTTCAGTATGTTGATTTCTGGTTTGGTGGTATAATGTTGACTCAACCTTGCATAATTTTAAATATTTGATGAACGTTGATCTGGATCTTCTTTTGAGATATAACTGCATTAGAAAAGTGCCGGAAATAGCTAAGTTTAGGTTGATATTGTAAGACTCACTTCTTGATGAAGGTTTCCTCTTGCTCGTTGTGGATGCTCGCAAGATGGCCGCCGTACTGGACACAGCTCTGTTCTGCCAGACCCTGAGGCTTGATGTCTCCAGCCATTACCTTGAATTACAACATCTAATTTAATATCTCCAACCATTACCTGGCAATTACAACAGGTAATGTAATATCTCCCACCATTACTTGGCAATTACAATAGGTAATGTAATGTTTCCAACCATTACCTGGCAATTACAACAAGTAATGCAATGTTTCCAACCATTACCTGGTAATTACAACAGGTAATGTAATATCTCCAACCATTACGTGGCAATTACAACAGGTAATGTAATATCTCCAACCATTACGTGGCAATTACAACAGGTAATGTAATATCTCCAACCATTAAGTGGTAATTACAACAGGTAATGTAACGTCTCCAACAATTACCAGGGAATTTCTACATGTAATGTACTATCTCCAACCATTACCTGAGAAATATAACAGGTATAATAAGGTCTCCAGCTAGTGCTTGAAAATTACAACAGGTAACCTAATGTTGTCATCCATTACCTGGCAATTACAAAATGCAACGTAATACCTCCAGCCATTTTGTGGGAATTACAAAATGCATTGTCTTACGCCATCACCCGTAAAAATAGTAAAGTAAAATAATATGGTGTACACAGCGTAAATTCGAAGAGGTATTGAACAGTATTTGAAAGAAATCCATTATCTTGTAGCTTCCGGAAGAAAACTGGAAAATAACAAATATGTAGTATGGAAAGGAAAATGTAATTCACTAAATAACTGCTGGCAAAACTTTGAACCTGGTATTTGTATTCTTTGATTCTCTACCTGGAAGTTAAAATCTATATAACAAACATATACGGAATGCAATATATAATTCATGTAAATTTAATAGAGTTTCATGGCTTTACTCAATGTCAGTGGAGTATTAATTTTAAAAATGAGCAAACGATGCAAGTCTTTGAAGCTTTACACGCAAGATACTGCATTAAGACAGATTGATATCATTAAAAATGAGAACGTCTTTTAAAAAATCAGTTCCATGATGGTACTTAACCCATCCCTAACAGAATGCTCAACTGCTCCAGAAACTTAAGCCGCGAACTAGCTTTTGAGGTAGCCAAAACTTCTGTTAGGCATACTTTTGGCATTACTAATGATGATATTTTATAGCAAGTACTTATGGAAACGTAACATGGAACTTTTTGAAACATTAGATGGCAAACAAGGGAATGTAGTTACTTTATAAGCTACAAACAAGCAAATAAACGAAAAAAAAAACACACACACACAAACAAACAAAGGAATATGTCGCAGTGGTGATACATTCTGGACCTCATTACGTCCTATATTTTCGCCCCCCCCAGGTAATGGTATGCAGTTCCATCGTAGATACATATTAGACTGTTTGTAGCCAGGGCCATTATATAGAGGGAAGTCGCAGGGTACTATGGAAACTTCAGATACACCGATCAATATCAGAAGTAGCGGTTTCAACGGAATCAATGCTGTACTAATAGAACTCCTGGCACACTTATTGCAATTGCAGAGAATTAGCGGTTATAATTCTGCACTAACTTTGTAGCAGGACTGAGTAGCGCTGTTCAGGGTCCACCCGCTGGTACAATAGGCAGGGCCTGGGGTGGTGGTTGGAGGAGCTGCCGTAGTGTAGCCTTCTCGTTCGTACTCGCCTGTGGTGCCGTACAGTAAAATTACTCATTTTCAGTTACAGTTTTATACATATAAAACTGTATTAATACAGTTTAACAAGCCGCCACTCTAACCACTGTGGGATAGTGGGAGTGTGGTTGACTATAGGTCTCCAGTTCGAGTTCTTGTCTAGACTTGCCGCTTTTATTCGATTAAAATCACAAGGATGTACGGATGATCTTCCTCTCTGTCTGGATAATGCCAGGTGTTGACGGGACTGCCAGGTGTTGACGGGACAGAAAATTGTATGTAAATAAATATACATACATATACGTCATGAAACGTTATGAAACCTTGATGGCTAACTGGACTCGAAGCGGGGACGTCAACTTCAGCAAGGTATGACCAGAAAGGCGCAGTTATACCCTTACGTGATGCTGCTCGTAAGTTACTTTCAGGTGTACTTATACTTTCTGTCCATGCACCTCAAAGCAGCGGGCTGCTGCATGTCCGCTTATGATTTCGTGAAGGCGTTCTGAGGCAGATTTCTAACGAGCTCAGTTCTCGTACTCACTCTAGGTATTAGAGACACAGCTTGCACCCAGCTTATTCAAGCACAAGCAAGTTGGCGGAACCTACTGGTAAAACTTCTTTGAAAAGTCAGGAAGAGACGAATGGGTGAGGAGTAACTTGGATACTGGTCGCTATGTACGTCGAACGCACTAAAGAATCAAAATTCTGAAAATTTTATCGCGTGGCTAATGCCAGAAATTAAGACAAATGGAGAACAGCATCAGTCTTCTATTTTTAATGCTAATAGAAATATCAAAATGCACCTAGACCTCGGTAGCACTTATATTTCAGAAAATATTAGTTTATCTGTATATTTTTATTCTTTAGAGTCTCACGTGACCTATTCCAAATCTAAGAATAGAGTAGAAGAAAATGGAATCTTTAGGATTTACTTCTAATAATCTATCGGGTCACGGCCAGTTTAGTAAGACATGAAAATAAGGAACGATAATTTAATATTATGCGCAATGGAACACACAGTAGCCTATGTACTCACATACGTAGGGGTGATAGTCGGCACAGTTGCCTACGTACCACAGACCCAAGTACTCGGCAGACCCCGAGACGTAGGCACACTCGCCCCGTTCAGTGTCTGAAAGAGCAAAAAGATCAGTGATGGGACTGGCTGCTGAAATGCTTCGTGTGACGGGATAAAAATGAACGTCAACGAAGATCACGCTGTGAATTCGCGAGCTTACAAGAAGACCTTTAGTTAACGCGTGGCTCAACTTAAGTACTTTCACGGGTAACTTAGCTACCGACATTCACAGAGTATCAAGACGATGTGCGAGCTAACCATCCGCTCATAATCTGAGTGTGCGATTGCATAGTGTAGCCTAGGCATGATAGCGTAGACCGTGTTAGTACTTCTCTTTAACCAGAATGTTACATTTCTAGCATTTCTTTAATTTCTAATGGACTATTCACAGTTTGAATGTGTAGTTAACTAGTTTTCTCCAAATTAAAGCAAAATATAGGAGTATTACTACTTGAAACAAGCGTCAGTCTGAGTGGTAGGGTTATAGTTGGCTACTAGCTTGCAGTTCATACAGGCAATTGACTAGATACTGTAGCCTTCTTTTTCTTTTGATAAATGGGCTGATTCTTAGGTAAGAGTATTTGCAGCAGGAAATAGCGCACGAAACTAAATAAAATGTCTTCATAGTAAGCGTTTCTAATTGCACAAACTCCATCTCCAGAGCCATATAAAATTAAAATCATTTATAGAAACAGCGTGAGTGTTAAGGAAATTGTGTTCAGGGTTTTTAGGATGTGTATTAACACAATTCCATTTACCAGTTCGTGCTGTAATTATAGAGGCTTTTAGCTGATTATAGCACTAAAAATTAATTTTATGTGATTAGAGAACCGTTGGCAATGATGCAATGCAGAAATTTTCCTGATGTGTTGTTTACTGCTTCATTTCCTGTAGCTTTCCCTCATTACAAGCATCGCGACTGGACGCTAAAATGAAATTTAAAATGATGTACAGCGGCTCCAATTAACAGTCGGTTCCGTCAGAAGCTCCGGTACCGCGATCCAGAGCCGTAAAATGGACGAGGGGCGAGATCAAAGTGCTGAGCTTCCAAACAATGCAATGAATGCTAGAAATTCGCCAGGCAGTTTTATTTGAAAAAAAACACTACAGAAATAAAGCAGAAATGGTTTGGATGTCATAGGTAAAAATAGGAGCAGACTACAACATTGGTTTTTAATTTTAAATTCATATATATTCCTATGAAGCTCAGTATGTACTTCTAATTCACCCATAATTAAAGTCTGCAGGAGTCCCATGCACTAGAGATTCCCGTTTATAGAGGTGAAGATAGGGCAGAGCTGAATAAAGACTGTTAGCGGGAGTATAAATGAGTGAGAGTGAAAAATTTAATTAGTGCTGCAGTCCAATAGCGCAGGTCTTCACCAAGAAACGCAATGCTAACGTACAGAATAGTAGACAGACAGACAAACATACAAAGGGCCAAACGGATCTTCAAAAAGTTTATTCTTCTGGTCCCTGCGACATTATTTACCGTTCCAGTAAATTCCATGAAGATTCGTTCGTAACTTTCTGAGTTATGTTGCTAACAGAAGGAATAATAAAGAGACCGACAAACACCGGGACAAACAAACAATCCTCGGCGCAGGAAATAAATATTTGGGAACCAGAGGACGAACTTTACTCACAAGGTTCGTATTCGCCCCAATTGCTGTAGGAAAATTCCGTCCCGTCGTCCCACGAGAAGGATATCGTGCCGTCATTGTTGATTTTTTCCTGTAGTCCGATCCAAATCTTGTCTCCCATGTCACCAAGATACGCTGACAGGAACGCTCCTTCCACTCTGAAAAATCAAAAAAATAATAATAACAATAAAACATGTAATATTGGCTCAAGTTGGATATATTTCCCTCAGCAATCAAGAAATTTTTTTATTTTAATCACTGTACATATTATTGGAAATAGTGGACATCCAGGTTTCAAAGTTCTTGCATTTTCTCAGTAATACGTCTTCTGGATGAATTTTTTTTGCCTTAAAAACGACCTACGCATTGATCGTCGAAAGCTTGGCAAAATGAATTGAATAGTCCAGAAGACGTACTTATGAGAAAATCTAAGTACTGTATGCAGTATAATAAGAACACAGTTTTCTGGATTGCTTGCTTGTCCCTCCTTCCCGACGAGAAAGATTAGAAACGGAGAAGATACATTTACGGAAAGGCCAAATGGCCGATCCCAAATTTTTGAAACGGTATCAGTGAAGACGACTAAAGTAACTCTTCCTGGCGACATAGATACTATATTGCGGTTTAGAATAGATTAGATAGCTGGTCATAGACGGACCAAGAGGCCCAGTCCCATAGAGCAGCCGGGACCTACGCTGCAGCCCTCTATGACCTAGAGCCATTACGTCAGAATCATAGAGATAGCTGAGGAAGCTTTGTAAATATTTTGAATATTTGGAGGGCTAATATGACTAGTGCAGTAACGCCTTTAGTTAAATCTAATGTCTTACTGCGCTAGTCATATAAGCCTTCCAAAATCTTATATGAAGTCATGATGCGCAAAGCGTGAAGATAAAACAAGAAATGGAAAAATATTATTAGGAAGAGAAAGGAACGGGGCTTTGCAGAAGTAGGCAATTAATTTCTGCTGTCATTTTATATGACAGCGTGGGCTGTTAGCAAACTTTTAATATAGAAGCTTACTCAAAATCTTCATATGGTGAACTTTGAAGAAGGCTCCTTATTTGTTTACTTACGTCAGCAGTTTGTAAAAACAAGCATAATTTTCCAATCATGTCATTTTCCAGCTTTAGGAAGTCAAAGAAGCCGGAAATAGCAACAGTTTTTACGACAAAGCATTTTATTACAACACGAGACAGCTCATGAGTAAGTTTAAATTTCCATTACTTTGATAATTGCAAAGCTCGGAGGGATCCTATAGCAACATTTTTATTTACAACTGACAATTGAAAGAGATATTCGAAGCTCTATACCTGCAGTGACAGGATGTAAGAGGCTCACAATCGCAACCAAGGATCGCTCCTCTCTGCCAGACAGACAAATTCTCGGTTTGTTTGGCTTGCTGAGTCAGTATTTCTGGTATTCAGACGTTATTAAGGAAGCACTGGCACTAAGTTGAAAAGGGGGTGCTTGGGGGTCGCTACTGTTAACAGTGCGTTCCATCTCTGACGCCATAGCTCTGACGAAGCAATTTGCCAAGCATTGGTGCGCGCGAGCAAACTGCGGAGCGTCGGCCTTTACTCGTTCGACATTTAGAGCCAATCCTTCTTCCGAAGTTAGGGATCGGCTTTTTTGCCGATTTCCCTTACCTACGTGGTTCTCGAAACTGTGGAAGATTTGTGGTCGACTGCAACGGTGAACCCCTCTATGGCTAGCGGGTATTTATCTGCAGATTAAACTAGCGCAATGTTGGAGTTTCAGCTTGGGCATTACCTTCGCTATCCTACAGCTTCCTTCTAGGCTTTATAGCCAATAGGACTGACCCCTCTACTGTACGGTTTTTGAACAGCAGCCCTGCAGCCATTTTAGCTACGGAAATAAATCAAATAGATTAGTTTCACAAGGACTGCAGGGCCACGCATCGTCTTTCACAGTTTTTAGAAATAATTTTGGTGCAAAAGAGAACGGTTGAAGTTGTTCGGCGAGAGGACGGCCAAATAACCTCTGGTTTTTAAGAAAGTTTTCAAGCCACAGACTGATAGAAATGTAGAAATAACTGTCACAATGCGGAGCCAAATTTTAAAATATTAGAAGAGTGGTTAGGAAGTTAATGAATTGAAATAATTTTTTCTATTCGAATAATTTTTAACCCATTAATTTCACAATATCGTCTCTTTATGTTCAAAAAGACCAAAAACAGCTCTGGTGAATACTCAGCAGTTCCCCATTCTGAGTGACACCGGTGAACACTATACATACAGCAAGCAACACCTTCTACGACAATATTCGAAGGGGCACCGAGCAACAAGCAGATTTCCCGCGGACACAATCACGGTAGAGACCGATTCTGTTAGCTATACTTCCCGTCTTCCTCTTTATTATATCGGGCACTAATGAACTTACTGATCCTTGATGCTGACGAGATGCGCCCCGCTTGTGAGCTTCTCACAGTTGGATTTGGCAGTGGGGAAGTCCTTAGCGTTCGTTTCTACGGAATAGCAAGACGCTCCGTGGTACAGATCACTGTCCTGTGGGGATAGGTGCTGATATAGTTGACGATACATTTAGACTAAGTGAAAACAGAGAGTAAAGTAATAAAATGCCCGATGCACTGGAACGACAAAGTTACAGGGCCGTGGGAGTACGTATTATAATGTTGTTATTATTATTATTAAGTCACACAAGACTGGCGACGTAGGAACGGAGAAACTCCATGAGGTTAACAAACCCCCACGCAACCAGCCCAGCGAGTGTTACTGTTACTTCCACAGAACGAGCGTGAATACGACGTTAACATACACAAGACGCCAGAAATTAAACTTCTACCAGTCAGTACGGTGGTACGGCATCTGTTTTTTTAGACTCTGCCTCAACCAACAATGAAATTACTTTCCGGTACTGAATATGAATCTAACAGACAAGGAAAACAGAAAAAGATCAGCAAGAATGAACGGGAAAAGTGGAATATAAAGGAAGATTATCTGATTTTTTTTACAGATGGTACGAATAGACATCACCTTGCTGTCGAAGTAGGTTTGGATTTTTGTTACGAATAGCGTTAAGAGAAATAGTCGAAACGTTATCTTTTTTTACATGATGCTGTGTAAAAGGCAAATTGGAGACCTAAATTTACCTTCCCTCGCGAGGTTATACATTTATCGGAGTTTGTTTTGTTATTCTCCCTGTTCTACATGTTAGCATCATAGCTCAGAAATTTATGGAAGGATTTTCATAGAGGGTAAACAGTTGAATAAATTTTGTGATGATCGGTCAGTTTGTTTGTCTATTTGTCCATTTATTCTTTTCTTTTAGCATTGAGTTATTGAGTTATTTGGCGGAAGTCCAATGTTCTCGAACTGCAGCTCTATTTAGTACTGTGTTTTGACAGTACATTATAATACATATTTATTGTCATCATTCGTTGACTAATTAAGAAATTTATTTATTTTTAAACGGTTGGGTAAAAACTACATCATGTCCAATTATTCTATAGAGCAAAAATGAGAAATAAATTAGCAGCTAGTGGTAAAGGCAAATATACAAAGTGTACGTAGGCTGCTTCCTCCTCCCAGACAAATGTTAAACACCTACAATTTAATCATATCTTTAATGTGTACAAGTTTCTAAAATAGCGGCATTCCTTTGAGAAATGCCTCTTAGCTTACCAATAAATGATAGTAATAAACTTTTTAAATATATATTTGATAGAAATGAGGGATATATTGGTTGTATGCCTTCTTTTTTTTTACATTATTACATCTACCAGATTTTGTATTTCATTTTTGCCAAGATCTCGACAATTTCATCGAAAATCGTTTTGCCTCGAAAACGACTTTCGTTGAGACTCGAAATCTCAACTAAAATAAAATACAAAATCCAGGAGACGCATTATCATAAGAATTTTAGAAGTATTAATAAACTTAATTTTTAGCAAGCCATTTTTTGGATCAGTGAAGATAGGTACTTACGCTGAGGCAGCTGGTGGAGGATGGAGAAAGTGCTGTGAAAGTGGCCACTTTCTTACAGAAATACGCGCTCTGAGTACCACAGGACATAAACTGCCATTCAGGGTTATCGAACTGTACTCCAAAACACCCGTACTCCTGCGAATCTGCAAAATATGTTTTTATCATTGCTAGCTGAGCTTACGAAATACTACCTAAAAGCCTCATCGAAAAACACACAGCTCGCCACAGAGCACAACCTCTCACGATAACAGGCTGGAAGGCCCTCCGTACCGAGCACGCATGGCTTGAATGGCTCGAAAACACACACAAAACACGCACAAACAAAGCTGTCACCAATACAGCCTTTACTTTTGATGTGCAGTAGAAGCAGGTAAAAATGACATGAAAGTTCGTCATAGTCAGCTGATGGATAAATCGTACAAAAAACTCAACTTTCATGTAAAGCAAAAAAATTATTATAATTAGGGCCTGAATCGTCAGAATAGCTGTTGCAGCAGGAAGAATGACTATGTTTCTAGTGCTTGAAGGTTCACGCGCGAAAATAAATAAAATTGCGCAGTACAAGCATCTTATTTGATAAAAATGTTCATTATCTATAATAGACCTGGAATGTGAGAGGAGATTCCTATTCTTCCAAAGCAGACCCGTTGGTCTTCATCAGTGCGGCAGCTTTGTTATTAAATTTGGCTGTTATACATGCAGCAAATGAAGAACCGCAATCGTCATCAAAACTTCCATTTAAAAATATACCTTGTAAGCAGTAACTTCACACGCTGCGTACGGTGTGATGCAATAGTTCTAAACTATACCTCAACTCTGACAATAGTTGTTAACTTATTAAACTTAGAGCAAACTTTTTATCGCTCGTAGTAATAACATTAATATATCGTCTTAACGAACCAACCCATACTTATCAGTTCAATAGTTGTCTAACGTTCGAAGATTACTAAACCATGAGAATATCATATGCAGTTATTCGATTTCTACTAGTATATTGTGTGTGTGACGTAGGATAAAATCGGATAAATATTCCCAAGTTTCCGATTGGGTACTACCAAATTGAAACGTTTCCCTAGAAAGCAATTAATTTAACGGTAAAAAAAATGAACAGTGAGCGTCATTGAGTTAAATAGACTTTCTTAATTAGAAAACAGCAGCAATAGGTCATTTAGCACAAGCCTACTAAAATTTTCAGCAACCCCAGAAACGATTTTATGATTTTACACATGAAGCGCAAAGAATCTGCTAGGAGAGCAGGGGATCTTAAAATCCTGTTCTACAAGTCCGTAGATTTTTTGGGCAACTGCCCTCCAAATACCAAGACGTTTTACTGGGTCTGCATGACGTTCTTCGCTTGGTTTAATTTTTTTTGGGTCGAAACAAGACTCCTCTACCTAAATTAACATTCAATTAGTCATTCAAGTTTTTATACATATGAATTGCTGAAGGCAGAGGCGAAAAAAATTCCGTCTCCAAACTACACTCTGCCTACAGTTTCGTTCATTAAAGACCGAGACCACCCAATTATTTACGACTGTGCTAATCTAAAAATGAGGAAGAAAAGTGCGATATGTCAGGTGGGTATTACTGGTCCTTTTTTGTTGAAATTATCTAATCCAATTAGTTTCGAATTAATAATTATATCGAATTCGATAGTTCAATTCGCCACTTTGAATTGCGTTCCAGGCGCTGATCTCAAACCAGTTATGTTTAAGATGGCTGCAAGGGCAAGGCATAGCTGGTTGCAAGCAATGGCTACAAATCGATTCAAATTGGCGATTTCAAAGCGTATAAGTAAAGTTTTGATCAAATTAAATGTAACTGCGTAACAATATCTGGTTAGCAAAGGGCCAAGGATGCACCATGCTTAAAGAAGAAACGACGCGAGGTAGACAACCCTAGTATACAGAAACGGCCCTCCGTTGCATTTAATCAATAAAGGGCATTTACGAGACATTTACCTTCGCCAAAACGTTTAAGTTTTTCTGCTTATTTCTTTGTCTAGCTTGCACAAAATAACTCAATAAATTTTAAACAAATCTCCGGGTAATTTACACGGATTAATAGTAAAGAGAACGTTGCTTGACGTCTGAGCCTGTCCACTTTGTTAGATATCATTTCTATCGGGCTAAGATTTCGGCACTGGTCAAGATAGTGCCTTCTTCAAGGCGAAAATCCACAAATGCTCCAGAGCTATATAACTACAGTAACTACACAGTTGATTTATCTCCTCAGAGAAGCCTAATATTATGTATAAATAGATTAATGGCAATGCTAAGAAAACAGACGATTAACTTTTGCTGAAGATCCCTTCATCCTTCCCTTATTTGTTTTATTTTCACTTGTTTTTAATGGTAACATAACTGAAGCAATATTATTATGAACGGATCTTCAGGGAATGTACTTCAATTGCTAAGAAACTTACAAAGAGCAAATCGCTTAATTTTTGTGATGATCTGCTTGTCCGTTTGTCTATTAGTTTCCATGTTTTTATTTTTGCTTGTCAGTAACTTAAGCCAAAAGGTTATGAAATGAAATAGTTAGAAATAGAAATAGTTAGAAGCATTAAATGACACAAATGGTCATATTTTAGAAATGCTTTGTTGATTTGGCTTGTGTGTTCATTGTACAGTACCATAACATGTACGTTTCTTATTCTTAGCCAAAACATAAATTAAGAAAAAAAAAAGCTATGGACGGATCTTAAAAAACATGGGAACTGTGAAAAAAGCCAAGAGGCATAAATAACTAAACTTTAGTGCTTATCACAAGGAAATCCTGGTTTCAGAACCAATTTGAATATTTCGTTAACACAGAGTTGCTTGGCGGAGATACGCGCTCTCAGAGTGCTTGTCTAGTTTTGGTTGTTTCATTTCCCCCATAATTTCCGGTTTGCCAATGAGAGTATATTTCGTCAAAAAAAAAAAATCAACGAGCATCATTGGCTGTTTTTGATAGAACAATAATAATAGTCAATAGCTTAAACTAACAAATCAATAGAAAGAACAAAGTCGTTAGCTACATAAAAAAGTTGTATACATAGCTACAAACAAATCGTGAAAACTCCGTTGTTATTTTAACTTGTTCCATAGAATTAACACAATGAAAACGATAGCTAGTTCTTACCGTACAATGTGTTCAAGTTTGTGTAGTCGACAATAGAATCATCCGACCATTTAATTTCTCCATCAACAGTAGTTAGTTGCAGGCCGATGAAGTGTGGCTCCGAGTTATATTGATCGTCTGCAAGAAAACAGGAAGTTACTAATCAGTCAAAATCCATTATTAAACAACACAATCGTGGTTCGATTTTACGCACGGGCTGCTCTTTCATGAATAGGCTAAAGAGCATTTACTTATGAAATGGCATTTACACTCGTGCAATACTGTCTAGTTACTGTTAATCCACTGGAAGCATTTACAGACTCACCAGCTGCATTAACATATGCGATGAATTGCCATTCCAAACACCGTTAAGCATCATTCTGCAGATATCAAATGAGCTAATTGCATTATGCCCACGAAGAAGTCATATTCAGATGCTAATGCCGGGATTACTCTGTATACATTTGTTGTGGTTAGAACCGTGATGCCAGGATAAGCAACTCGCCTGTCAATCATGCTACCGTATCTCTGCTACCGAGTTTAAATAAATTTTCAAAGAGACGAGTGAGTTGCCCATTCTTGGTTCCACTTGCCCTTGTGAATGCATAATTATGGGGTCTCGGCTTAATACTCACCTTTCATTAAGCTGACTATGAAGTCGTTTTCAGATGCCGAGTACAGAGAAGCCATATCACCTCCGTACGACAAGCACTTTTGTCGTGCATCCCAAAAGTTTAGTTTGTCGCTTGTAATTCTTGCGCTGTTGTAGTAGCAGGAGCCTTTGTAGTACCACCAGCCGTCGTCACAGCCAATTTCATGAGCTGAGTGGGACAGAAATTATGCGTAAAAAAGCGGATATCTGATTTTGAGGGAGGTACCTTAAAAACAAGCATGACCTATGTAGGGTAGTAAAACAGCCATCTTCATTACAATTTTCGTATGTTGTTTAAGATACCAACTTGCCGTAAGAGGCTGCTTGGTCTTTTTATCAGAAAACTAGAGCACTCTGAGAGCGCATACCTCCACCAAGCGAGGCAACGGTAGCAAAAACTTCAAATTGGCTCTGAAGCCATAATTTTCTATGTATAAACTCTAACATCTAATCATTCGTGTCTTTTGATAGTAATAACAGCTTGTGCAATTTTCTTGAAGATCCGTGCACAACTTTATGAGTTACACTGCTAACAAACGTTATGACAAACATGAGTCAAACATACAAACGGTCTGCACCAAAATTTGATCATTTATGTTTTTCAACGTTACTAACAAAACCCTATGAATTTCATAAAGATCAATTCATTATCTTGGTGACAGACAGACAGACAGACAGACAAAGAGACAGACAGACAAAAATGACGAAAACATAACCTCCTTGGCGGAGGTAAAAACCCCTGTTTCGTTAAATATAACATAGATTAAAATTCAAAGAAAAATGAAACACTGGACGGTAAAGAACGAACCATGAGTGAAAAAGTTCCTAGGGCTATGCTGGCATTGAATTCCAAACCGAAACTGACCAGGGCAAGAAACATCTACTGAACTGACGAGTTGGGCGTGCTAAAGAACGTGGAAACACGTACGCAAAAGTTGCATTGTAACGAAACATTGTATTCGATTGCGCTGCTGCGCCCTAGGCTTCGGCTTAGACATTGCTATGCCACTAGAAAGAATATTATTATTATTATTATTATTATTAAATCACACCAGACTGGCGACGCAGGAACGGAGTAGAGCACTAAAGTACGAGTCGTTTTTTGCAGTTTATACGCTAAAACGAGCAGCAATGGCGAAGCTTTGAGAATACCTCCTACTTCTGTGTTAGTTTATAGTTACAATGATGCATAGTTTTAGTCTGATATTCAAGCACCATGAGTAGCAGTCGCAGCAACTTGACGGCTGAAAGGAAAAGTTGCTTTGTAAATAAACTTTTGCGTACGTGTGCCCACGCTCTTACCGTCTCCAAAGGGAAAGAGAGCGCATCAACCACAGGAAATAGGCATCTTTCAGATCAACGTTGCCTGCTACAAAGAGTTTAAAGAAGTCAGCAGCAACTCATATTCATGGGTTTTTATAATTTTAATTAGTAGGAATCGAAAAAAAATTATTTTCTTTAAATTTACTGGGAAACTTGCTTTTGGACGCATGAAAAACACAGCATACTCTTAATACCCGCTCCAGCTGCAGCCTAGAGTGTTGAGCTCATGGCACTGTACGTTGTTCAGTTGGTTCAAATGCTAACAAAGGCAAAGCAAGCTTTTACGGCGGTGACTCAGCATTTGATAGCTGCACAGCTACCATAGCGATGGTTAACTTTCTCAGAAGTGAATAGTTTAGGAGGACACAGGTCGTTACATAAAAGCCTTCCGTCGATGGCGCCATAGCTCCTGATGATCTATGCTCGACTGCAGCCATGCATTCAGTCCTCAAAGGCAAGTTAGCCTATCAGTAGCACGAACCAGTGTTTGTGGGTTTTCCAGTAGGGGATGCGATCAAGTTAACTTTACCTTCACCTTCATGTCGAAACTCTTCCATCCAAATTGAATATAGAGTCACATAAGGCAACTGATTAAAACAACAAGCCGCATTTTGCGTCCAAATCTACTAGAATGGATCGTACGCTATACATCACGTACAAAGTCGTTTCGTTTATTGTGAACAATATTCAGCTTATACGGGATAATATATAGCCAATAATTTGCGTAAAGCGTAAAACATTGAAAGTAAAATGATTTTTCATTGTGTGGAACTATTTCCTATTAGGCGGCATTTTCATTTTAAAATAAGCCAGTATCGAGATATTTGGATTAAATTAAGTTTTCAGTGTTACACCTTATGCCAGCCGGTGGCGTCGTCTCTATTTCGCCACGTTATTGGGACTTCAAATTATATGAAGCGTCTGCTTACTTAGCCCTCACATGTTATTTTTATTTCGTAATTTACCTCCGTAATGACAAATAATTGAAGAAAAAATTAACCGAGAAAGTGTGCTAATTAGTAACAGTTTAGCACAAACTTACTTTGAGTTGTTAATTATGTTTTTTGTGACCAGCAGGTTATAGTAGCCAAATCAGCTCTTCCTGATGTGAACGAATTAAGAGGAATCAATTGTATTTATGAGTATGTATGCAAAAAATAAAATGCAACATTCCGTAAATAATAAAACCACTTTAATCCCAGCCCTTTCCCCTTCAGGTGGCGAACTGCTATGTGAAATATGCAGAAGTGGGATCACTCCATTGACGGGTGGTATGCAGAAAACTACCTGGACTTCATCCAAGTAGCAACAAAGAAAATAAGTAAGAAAGTGAATAATTAAGTAAAGGAATAAAATAGTTAAGAAAGAAAACACTACCTGAGCCTCATCCATAAATAAGTTAGTAAATATGTAAGAATACGAATAAATAAATGAGTAAAATGATACATAAAAACACCACCTGGACCTCAACTACCGCCTAACCAACGTTAGTAAATAAGTTAGTACCTTACCTTTGATACCTCTGATGATACTTCGGACGAGGTCCAGGCGACGTTACACACGCCGCCCATCTTGTGCACAGGTGATGCTGCAGTCCGTGACCAGCGGGATGGCTAACAGCGAGTTATCCCCACAGTTCACGTAGCCGCTTACAGCAGGTTTATCTGGTACTTAGTGAATAAGGAAATAATTAAAATGGTTTAAGAAATACGTCGGTAAGAAAAGTAAACAAAAATACTTACTAGGGAAGTACTCGCATGCGTAATAGAAGGATGCATTGCAGGGATAATTATCGAGTAGAGAAAACCCGGAATCCTCAGGATTGGACAGAGTCAGTGCGCAGAACTCTGTGTCATTTTGGTCAGGTTGGCCCGGCCTCCAGTTGATGAAGTCGTCAGCGGAACCATCAATCCAACCCCAGGGTTGGCCTTCCTCCCGGTGCAACCCCAGCCACGTGCAGCAGTACGTGTCGTTGATCAGACCTGGGTGGGAACAGGCTTAAATTTATTCGTGAACCCTTTCTGGGAATGGGCCCCATAGATCGTCTCTTATATCGGAATCCAGTTTACAAGAATAATCTAAAAAATGCATTTTTGTTCACGTAATGCTTAACAAACAAGAAAAAAAAAACATAAATTCTTCTATCTGGATAGAAGAATGCCAATTTTCTTCTCATGGCTTCTTTTTTTAAGTACGATAATACATTCACGGTAACATAAAATGAGAAGGCTCTATGAAATAATCGTATTGAAATTTAAAATGTTTCCTAATTGGAGAATATTTATCAATAGTTGTAATTTTATTAGGGTTTTCTCTAAAATTTCTATAGAAAACCTGTAAAAATAACTAACTGGCTAAGAAGCTCCAACGGATCTATGTCTTTTATATAAATATATTAAAATTTATATATCGGCTGTTTGTAGCGCACGTGTCTTTGCCATTGGAGCAGCTTTACCTGTATATATAGTATATAGTATTTCATTATACGAATCACCCATATGGGGATAATGAATCACTTCTCTGGGGATGAAATAAGAGGTTTTTCGAATAAGTGCCAATGATATTGCTTCAAAACGTCAGAAGTTTTTCCTAGTGGTAGGTACATCTTCCTTATGCCGGGGTCACATTATGCATTTACAAGGAGAACTTGATGCAAGGATGCAAGAGTTGAGCGTCATTTATGCTACCATATCTGCACTACTGATTTTAAATATTTATCAAATTAGGTTGCAGAATGCGACACCATTTTATAATCAAGGTCAGAGCGGAGACAATTGATATAAAATACATTTCTATTAAAGTTTGCTTCGAACGTTTCGACCCTAAAGGTCATCATCAGCAGTCTGAAATAACAAACATAAACAAATGATGCACTGGTATTTTCAAAATATGCTACTATTCCAAATACATCAATCTAATTGGGAGATATTTTCAAGGGGTATGATGACTGCATATCGTTGAGGTTGGGACTGAGCTTAGAAATGAATAGTAACTCCAACATTCGGAGGTCGGAACAGGAATTTGCACAACCAAGGATGGAAAAGTTTTCTAATAAAATAGGGGTATTGCACTGTTCTGCATGCGTTCGTATCGCTGAATGTAACGGTGTGATCAATGCATTACCTGCTCTAAAGCTCCTTCCCATATGCTCGAACACTCTAACCCTCAGCGCGCACGTGGAAGATCCAACGTACGCAGACCGACACTATGGGCAACAGTATTGGTATACAATAGAAGAGAGTATACGGGCAGGTAGCTTATCTTTAAACGAAAACATTGTATCATTCCTAAAATTGTTCACTAAAACAATTCGAAAGTCAACACACATAAAATACCTATTTGCTAGTGATATCAAATCGGTTTTCAATTTTTCCGACTGAGGGCCCTATTTTATTAGAAAACTTGTGAATCCTTGGTTGTGCAAATTCTTGTTCCGACCTCCGAATGTTGAAGTCATTATTCATTTCCAAGCTCAGTTCAAACCTCAACGACATGCAGTCATCATACACCTTGAAAATAGCTCCCCGTAAGATGAATTTTTAAATTGTAGTGTATGTTTTTGGAATAGTAGCATATTTTGAAAATACATGTGCATCATTTGTTTGTGTTTGTTATTTCAGATTGCTGATGATGACCTTTACGGTGGAAACGTTCGAACCAAATTTTAATAGAAATGTGTTTTAGATCAATCGTCTTCACTCTGACCGTGATTTTAAAATAATTTTAAATGTCTCGAAACGACACGCGAATTGCTCATTATAGCAATCAGTTGGGCGTACAAATACATATGTGTCCCCGGCATTAGAAGATGATGGAAACGGTGCTGGGTAAAGGAACTGAGAGCGATCTCTTTAAACTATTCAATAGAGGATCAAATTTTCGCGGGCAATAAAATCCTTAATAGTAACTACAGCCCCATTTATGAACCTAGAATCAGGTATCAAGTTCCAGTCTGTACTTTCATTTAGGCAGCAGGGCTTTCTAGTTTACCGTATATTTTATTAAGTATATATAAATATGCCTATGTATATGTGCGGTGTGTGTTTCATCATCACTAATTATTTCTCACTGGAGCAAAGTTGGGCGAGTAGCATAAAATGGAGTTGGGCGAGTCATATACAGCGAGTATTTTACTGAGATGGCAAAAGGTGGACGTTTCATGGTGCTAGCAACAGCAATTATAATTTTCGTAACTACAACTAAGCTCGATCAGAAAAGCAGGAACACGACCACATAATCAATTTTTGCTCGACTTGAACCGCTTACCATACACATTTCTATTAACTGTGCAACAAATTTCGGATATTTGAACTTCATGATCTTACGTTTTGCGAGGTTCTCCATACTGCAATATGAGAGAATTTTCATGAAGTACAATAACTAGTTTATTACCTTGCACGTAGTCCACTTCACTCTGGGAGTGCCAGCTAAGTAGTGTCGCTTCACCGTCAGCTTCCTTGCACTTGTCCAGTGAGTCGTCCCAAGTCTCGATTGTGTCGCTCGTGTGGTAACACTTCATGTCGTGCAGATTCCAACCTTCTGGGCACGTCTCTGGACGTATAAAAATAGATTTTCAGTAAGCGAAACGTTATTTGACACACCTAACCTTCTAGAAGCAAAAGTACCGTTTCGTCGCACCATTAGTGGTGAAATGGCTCTATTCCTAAACCATTTAAGATGTAATGCAGCAAAAGTTTACTGCGCAGTCGCATAATAAAAATCAACGCCAGAATGATCGCAAATAATATAATTATACCATACTAAATCAGTTTATGAAATAAAAAGCCACAGACGTTAAATTATGAAATTGGTAAACGCTTCGGGACCTCACTAATCTTCAGCCCACACCTCTGCAAGAAAATGTCAAAACGTTTAGAGCCAACTTGAAATGTATATGTAATGAGCTTTTCCAAATTTGTAAATCTCTTATTGAACAACTACGTGAAGAGAATAATCACCATTTGACCATTTCATTTTTTTTTCTGAAAACATAGAGTGATTCAAGTAATGTCAAGTCGGCACTTATGCACATAGCTCAGTAGTGGGTGGTGCTCCCAGATCGACATTTTGAGGGCAGGTTCCGGCTCTACCTACATCCGATTTCCTAGGCCTCGCCCACTTCCTGTTTGCGCCCCCCTCCAGACCCCGCTACACCGGTAGTGCATTGGCCGTTATAAACCGAAAGCTCACGCGCGAGGGAAGCCTCGAGGGAAGGTTAAACTGAAAATTTCCATTTGGGCGCACTACCCACTACTCAGATCATACCTTCAAGTTTTAATTAAAGCTTACACGAGAGTCTTTTTTTATGCTGGAAATGAAGGAGGCTAGCCACAGGGGCTACCTACAAGAGAGTCACGTCCCTCGGTGTGTAGCCATACGGAAGTCTTGTTATTCGGGAGTGCGGCAGGTGAGGGAGCATGCTTATCAAAAGTTAAGGAAACTGGCTGATGAGCACCATCCTTGCCTCCCTATCTATGCACATGCGAGAATGGTACGATGGTGAAGAGACTTCAAGCGTCTTTCTTCACCATATCAACTTTGTTATCATTGTTATTGGTTCAACAGCATAACAAATATTAATACTGTAAGTAGAACCATAGAATATATAGTACGATTGCCTCCACAGTTAACATTAATTCGGAGTCTATGCTAGCGTGACTACACGGGACAACGCTACGATCTATAGGACGTTGCTGGTGGTTTGTTTACATTAAGCGCTTCGATTATGCGGAACGTCGTATTCGTCATGATCGTACAATGGGTCTACTTATGCCGTTATTTTATGATAGGCCGGGGCAACTAGTACATGTTTTGCATTAACTATGCATGATAAAGATGGCGTCTGTCGGTTTTTGCAAAATCAATAACTGTTCTTAGGTTTGACTTTGAAAAACATCGTAGTAACGACAGCAGTGGTTCTGACTACAAAAACTGGCTTCAAAAAGACCCCTTTATCTCTACTATTTCTCTTAGAAACTTAAACATCGGTTACAGAATCCAAGAATCTGAAGCAATTTTCTTGTAATTCCAGTCACTTAATTTCTTATATTCTGTTGTTTGCACTCTACTTGGAGCTATTTCTAGCAGTATTTTTTTCCCAGGAAATAGAGGGTTGTAAAGTGCTCCGGAACTATTTATGCGGCCGTGCAAAAAAGTTGTGAAATTTGAAGACTTGCATCATTGTTATCTTTATTTCATTGGGAAGTTGAGCTTTGACCTCTTTGGAAACTTTCCTATAACATAGTTCGCATCTTTCTTGACTGAATTTTGAACCTCATTTGAAATATTTTGGGTTATCTTTCAGTTCATTTGCAACGAAGGCAGAACTCATCCTTAAACTATTTCAAAAACCAAACTACGGAAAATTGAATTATTATTCCGCCATCCGTCGGTCTCTCCCTTTGTCTGTCACCAAGATAATTCAGAAAGTTATTGACGGATTTCGACGAAATTTACCGGAATTGTTAGGCATGTTAGGAGGAACAGATGATTGCTTCTATTTAAGATCTGTTCTATCTGTCAATTTTGTCACTGCCACAACTCGAAAAGTTAAGGATGGATTTTTAAGAAATTAACATGAGTTGTGAAGTATATCACGAAGAGTATATGATCAAATATTTCTGATGATCTACTGGTTCGTTCGTTAGTTTGTCATTGTTTTCAATTTAGGCTTCTTAGCGCAATATCAAAAAAGAAGAAAAAATTGTGAATGGATCTTCATGGAATTTATAGGAGTTGTTATTAATGTTAAGAGATATAAATGATTAAATGTTTGTGACGATCGGTTGGTCCGTATGTTAGTGTGACTAGAGCTTGTCAGAAAGTCTTTTCAGCAGCATAACTCAAAGATGATGTACGTATCTTCAAACAAATTACTGAAGCTGTTAAGACAGTTAAGGGGCGCAAATGATTAGATTTTGGCGTTGATACAAAGGAAATGATGGTTTCAGAACCAATTTTATTATTTCGTAACGATAACTTTGCTTGGCGGAGGTATGCGCTCTCAGGGTGCTCTAGTCTTGAAATAGCTCTGACATCCGTTTGCAATGCTAAGTTTACCTCACAGTTTTGAGTATTTATCGATACATTTATTACTGCGGCACTATCTGCTACTTGTTAATAATTTACCCATAGACGATGGTATCGCACTTCCGGCTCATTCACGAGTATAAATTATTTAAGAGAATCATTCACTAGCAAATGGCACTATACTCACTGACGATGGTTTTACAGGCGTATCGCTGCGCAGTCTCGCAGGGCAGGTCATTCCACTGACCAGACCCGTCACCGTAGCCGGAGATTTCATACATCTGCCCAAGAAAAATTACAAAGAAAAAACAAATACGTAATAACATGAAAGTAAATAATAATAACAACAACATAACAAAAGTTGACCTGGTGAAATTCAATTCCTCGAATCTTCATTCACCCTAAAAACAGAACACTGCCTTAAAATGGCTACCGAAGGCAGGCTTTATGCGTGCTTGAATAAAAGAGAACAATGAAACAAAGTCTTGCCTGGTCTGGTATAATTTCGCTTAATTTATTAAGCGTCTGCGAATGCAATCACTTTGTTTTATTTTTACCGCTCAGCAGCTTTCCTTTTCACTATTAGTGATTGTATATTCACCTATCAACATGAGGACTACTTTTGTAGAAAGTTTTCTCGGAAAACAGAAACAATGGGCTTTCGTTAAACTGAATGAAATTTGCACGGTGTACAAAATAGCTTCACAGCTTGGACGCAGAGAATCTCTTACTGATGCAACAACCGCATAAACAAAACAAATTTGTTCCAGAGGACTACGTATAGCAGATAATTCTTTGTAAATTTAGTAAGCAAAGCGTACTAAATAGCAGGTTCTCCTGTGTATTCTTCATTGTTAAGGCATTTAGTGCACGAACTGGGAAGCCTTCTTAATATTTTATTTAGTAGGAAGACCAATCTTCTTTACCCAGCATTTACATACAAATATGCTTGGTGTAAGCATACAGTAAGCACTGAGTGAATGTTAAGATCTCGCCTTTTACCTTGTTAAGGATTACAGGCTTGGTCGATGCCCAACAATATTGCCGGGACCTTTAAAATTGGCTCCGATATTTCATTCACCGGATCCACATTCTACCATGAACCGACCTTAGTAAAAAAAAAAAAAAATACGAGTTTCTCCATCTCTGAGTCCAAATGCGCTGATGTACCGTTTAAATGACACGCACACTTGCCAAATATCTTTAGTTAAAAGTTTTTCCAAGTTTGAAGACATGTCAAAAACAGGACTAATGGTACTTGCTGAGCAACTGAACTGACTAGTAACATTTTAACATACATAAAGCTGCGTCTCCATGCAATGGCTCAGAAAACGTTCGGGCGATTTAACGAGGAAACTCGCTTTTTTGACTAGCGTGTGTGTCAGCCTTTACTGGCTAAGAACTCGGGACCTGTTGCGGGAAGCGGGAACTTTCGACTCTGGGGTAACTATGTAGTTGTTCCAGAGTGGGAACTGTACCACTGTGCTAAGGCAGCCAAAGTTTTTGCTTGTTTACATTAGATAATTCTCTGTTTGTAGTTTTTACTCGTATCAAAAGAATCGGCATATATGGAGGGCTTCCTACAACAGGTGCTCACCTCAACACAACCTTCATTGCCATCAGAATCGTTAGGTTCCCCAGGGTACCAGTTACTGTACTCTACAGCACCCCCGTCCAGCCACGCAGGGAACGTTCTGTTCTCATCAGCCCGGAGACCTATCCAGAGATTGTATCCGGCGTTCAGTATGGATTCTGTGGGGAAGAATAGGGGTAGAAATGATTACTTCGTAGTCTGCACTGTAAGGAAAATGATCAATCTGCGGATGCTCCACAGAGGAGAATGGATTGAAAATTTATCGGCAAGCCGTGAATTCTGCAGGCTAAAATGGATGCAGAAATTATCAGGACCCGGAAACTCGACCGTAGCATGTCGTGAAATGAAGGCTGGTAGCGAGATTGTTCAGTCTCGTGGCCGAGTCTCGTTGTTATTTTCTTGAGTGTTATTTGGGGGACTAATTTGGAGTGATTTACAGTGCAATAACCGTTATAGCCAGCAAGCGATTAATAAACAGATATGCAAGCGAGTCTACATTGCTAACACGTTAGGTGTTATGGTAATGCAGTGGTGCTCAAAGCGGTATATTCAAGATTTTGAATACAAGAGTTCCTTCTCGAAAACGATTTTCATCGGCTTCAAAGAAAACAACTAATTCATGGTATACTGGTGTGCAGGTGTGTGTAGCAGAAATTATGACGTAAGTCGTATATTTTCCTCTTCGATTCAACTACTGAGTCTACGCTGTTGCTTAGTCACCCATTTCTTGGATGTCGAAGCCACTTTGATCATAGAATTTGCCAAAATTAACGTGACCGAGTAGCAAAATCGGAGCTGTGCTATCGTTTTTTTCCCGAACAGCACTTGAGTTTACGCGAAGCCCAATGCAGACGAGAAGTAAAAATTGGCGAGAGAGGCATTGCGCCAACACCTGCTCCACCAGACTCGGTGCAGAAGCTGCCTGAGGAGCAACTTCAGCAGGATGGCCTCATGCTAATCTTTTTCGTCACGGTCAAGCAATTCAAAGCAACTTCCAGGCAAGTTTCCATATTATGTATTCACTACTACGACATGTAGAGCCCGCATTTTTCTTAAAACATCACTTTTAATAGCTACACTTCCAGCTGCAGCGTGAAAAGTACGAAAGGAATTTGTATCTAGGTTAGAACATTGACAGCCAGCAGAAACGTACTTTTCGAGTTTTCGTTTATAAGCTTCAAGATCGTAGAAAACAGTCGCTGACTGCAATGTATACGTATAGGGAATAAAAATTGGCCGAATTAATAATCTTTTTATCTGACATTTTTCATTTTATTCTACTTCTAATTATTTTACCCTAATATATTGCAATCGCAAGCTCCTTTCGCTATTGCGTGTGCATTAACACGTCGCGGCAAGCTGGATCTACCCACAAAATTGTCCCGTCGAAATAAGCGATGATGTCGCTAGTCTGCGCACTGCATTGTCATAGCTATTCGTAGAGTATTAATATCCGGTTAGGACGATACGCTGACTGAAATATCCGGTTAGGACGATACGCTGACTGAAATATCCGGTTAGGACGATACGCTGACTGAAATATCCGGTTAGGACGATACGCTGACTGAAATATCCGGTTAGGACGATACGCTGACTGAAATATCCGGTTAAGACGATACGCTGACTGAAATATCCGGTTAGGACGATACGCTGACTGAAATATCCTGTTAGGACGATACGCTGACTGAAAAATCCGGTTAGGACGATACGCTGACTGAAAAATCCGGTTAGGACGATACACTGACTGAAAAATCCGGTTAGGACGATACGCTGACTGAAATATCCGGTTAGGACGATACGCTGACTGAAATATCCGGTTAGGACGATACGCTGACTGAAATATCCGGTTAAGACGATACACTGACTGAAAAATCCGGTTAGGACGATACGCTGACTGAAATATCCGGTTAGGACGATACGCCGACTGAAAAATCCGGTTAGGACGATACGCTGACTGAAAACTTACGGAGGAGGAAGTCGTTCTCATCCTGGTCGTAGATGGAGGTGAGGACGCTACCGTACATCTTCGAGCAGCTGGTGCGGGCCTCGGTCCAGGTGCGCAGATCCGACGTGGGGGAAATGTAATAGCAGTGACCGTTGAATAGTTTCCATCCTGATGGACAGTCTGGTAACGGGAACATATGGCAGTTTGAACAACTTAAGGCGGAGTCTGGAACAGGGGGCAGATGATAACTAGTTTGAACAAGTTAATGTACAGTCTAGAAAAGGTAATATTTTTTGTAACTTTTTCAGATTTCGGAATTAAGATGGTTCAAATATCGAACAGATTATAGTAATGGTAGCTAAATCATTAGACAGTTTGGAACAAAAAAGTCAACGTATAAATTTGATAATCTCGTACGAAGGTCTAGAAGAATAGGCATATTGAGTCGCGGTAGTGCAGGACAAGAAATTTAGGGAGATAGTATAAAATTTTCATTTCTCCATGGTTATTTTTATAAGCGCTTATTAGGTTAAATCGTAAATCTTACCGGTACTCGCTGCAGGATTAGTCGGTTTGACATAACTCGGTCCTGAAAGAAATAAACATTAAGCAATTATCATAAAATTTCAACAAAACTCGTATGAAAACTTATACCCAACCTGATATAGCAATCCAGAGGCATTTAAATAATAAAGAAAACAACATCACCAGGACACATATGGAAGCTTATGACCTACTCGATATAAACACCAGTCAAGAGGAGTATAACTGACCTTTCTTTTCACAAACAAAGGGCAGACGACTGTCACAGCTCTCGTCGTTCCACAAGTACTGTCCGTCGTTGTACAGTTCTGGTAGGACAATAAATATTGTAATGAAACCACCTGTTAGCTGTGCTCGGCATTTGGATAGATTTGGGTGATTATTATACTGAATTAGCCCGTGAACTTTAACATGAGATAGGCTTAACTATCATGCTGAAATAACTTGCAAACTTGAGGTTGGGGTTTCGTAGAAGTGACATATAATTACATTGAAATAACCCTTTAACTTCAGTGTAGGACTAGGAAAATTTGGTCAATTATTATAATGGAATGGCCTGTTAGCACTTTCGTTCATTACCGTTACATGGTACATGTCATGCACTTCATATTCCTTCGAGAGAGACAAATTAATTCATGAAACTATACCCTCAATCTTTCGTAGAGGCAATCGAGCTCGTGCAATTTTATTAGTTGCAACGACTTTTTATTGAATCAATAAAGGGTGGAAAAGTCGTATTCTCGACCCTGTTGTTTTATAAAGCTGCGTCATAAAGCACTTGTAGGGAAGTAACTCAACAACAGAATAAACAACACACAGTGACCAGGTCTGTCCCAATGATACCTACACCTGAGCTGGTCTTAATCGAGAGGCTCTTGCTTGCCGCGAAAATATAATTAAAATTTGAAGAGTACGTTGCCTTTTGCGTTCTAATAAAGTAGGATTATTGGTTAAACGAGCCTGAGCTTCTGTTAAAAGGTAATTTCTCTTTGTTGATGAAATTAAATTTAGTTAACAGAAATTGTTTACGATTTGGAGAGCAATTGCTGAGAGCAAGGCACAGATTTTTGAAAAGTTTATTTTTGCTTATATGACTTTTCCCAGAAAAAATGAAATCACTGAGATCTTGATTTTTCGGGCTTATTATTATATTTTTCATTATTATTATGATTATTGTCATTCGTTTACAAGTACCGAGTGAAACAAATAAAAATTATGAAACTATACTCATATAAGAAGGTTACGTCATGGATTTAATTACTTTTGTAACAATGAGTTTATATTATGCAAGAGAGTTTTGCTGCATTTCCCAAGCTGTTTAATTGATAAATGATCTTAGTTAAATTTCTATAAAGTTCCTACCTGTGCAATACTCCCAGTCGTAGCCGTTGGGTTCACCGTCCTTGTAGTTCAAGAAGGTGACAGGGTCCCCGTCGTCCCAGTGCAGCTCGTTTTCGTTATGAAGGCCGATGAACACCCCGGGCTCTTGAATATCTGCTCTTGCAACCATACCTGAGGGGACGTATTGAGTATAAAATTTGTAATAAAATAAAATAAGTGCAGAACAATGTTTGAAACCATCAACTGGCCCTCATGTTGCTGCAGAAGGACAAAATTATTCACAGAGATACATCTTGACGAACTTTCAACTCCAGTACGATGATTAGTGATAATAATTCTAACATATTTGTTAGACTTTCTAGAAAAATCTCACCAGCCTAACATAAACAGTTGCTCCTCTACGACACTGATAGTCGGTCTGCTACTCTTATACAATGTGAAAAATTAGTTAATATTGAACTAAGAATTTGCTAATGGTCGATGTTGATAGGCAAACCGGTAGCATATAAAAAACTTGAAACAACAATTTGTTCCAGGTTGATGCTGGTAATCAGTTTGTTAGCATATGTCTTGTTAAAAAATATTAACAAACCTTGTACAAACAACTGCTCCTGTTCAACACTGAGTGACACAATGTCAGGAGCCGACTGGTCGTCACTGTAGTGCTCCTCCTGGCAGTGCAGTCTGGCGTCGGCGAAGGCCAGGAGTTCGTCAATGAATCTGTAGCAAATTCCAGTGGCTGTATCTTCTTCCCATCCTTGCCCACAGTTGCCCTCGTCAGGACCAGGGGTTGTGGTTGTGAGGGGAACAAGGGGGGTGTCGGAATAGGGGCGCTTGCAGACGAACGGTTTCAGTGAAGAACATTTGTAGTCATTCCAGTAGCCCTCGTCTATCTGCATTTCAACGCAGTTACCATCACTAGTTGGCTCACCTGGAAGAAAGTAGTAATTTTAATGAAAACAGGGACTTGAATTAGTAAAAAAACCCTCTAACGATATAAAAAAGTAATGCAAATATCATATTCTGCAGGTGGTTCAGGTAAAGAAGTACTAAATATTGATGAATTCTGGCAAGCGATCCAATCATTACATTATGCTTGTGAAAAGATTTAATATGTTATAAGCAGTATGCCAATATTCAGCTTGGGAGAATTAAAATTTTCAGCAAACTGTAGAAAAATCTTTCATCGTTTAGTAGGCATCATATATCAGTATGATGTAGAATAAAATGTTACAAGTTAAAAATAGACATGAAAGACATCAAATTTTGTCAGATTTAAAAAATATTTATTGACAAAATATTTGATGAGAATTGGAACACTGACCAATCGATGCTATTACCTTCAGCCCAATTTAAGAAATGGACGAGGTTGCTATCCGACCACTGGTAGTTATTGTCTTCCTTGCGATCGTTAAGACCAATCCAGCTGCTGCCCTGTATTCGAGCTGTAAAAATATTATATGCATTGTATTACATATATTAAAGTATAGTAAAAATGAGTAAATGAGAAAAAACTTAGCTGGGCGAGTAGATCTGCGGCATATGCAACTGTACTCAAAGTGTGCAATTACCGACATCTGTAAGACGGAATGTACTTAAAAGTAAGTGTGCGCAAATAGCTAACTGTGCCA